>PVIJ01002636.1:121892-155108 GCA_004024925.1 Scalopus aquaticus
AAAAAAAAAAAAAAAAAAAAAAAAAAAAAAAAAAAAAAAAAAAAAAAAAAAAAAAAAAAAAAAAAAAAAAAAAAAGAAAGGAAGAAAAAAGGCAGTGATGTAAACATGGATGGGGAAGTTAAAAAGCTGAATGTGGTCCCCGGCGCCATACTGGACAGTGTCTTCCTGCTTCCTGGAAACCTTAATTTTTCCATATGTAAAATGACAGACAAAAGAGAGGGGCTGAATTGACTTTGGGGGGCTTAGGTATTATGTATACCCATGATTCCCTTCTCCTTAACATCTCAGAGGCCCCTGATGTATTTCCTGCAATCTGGGGTCCTCAAACTGGGGCTTAGAAATCTTTGCACTTTCCTTAATTTTCCATGTGATGTGACCAAATTTTATGAGGATTTTTACAAAACGTAGAACATGAATATTAAAAAGCTTGTAAATTATCAGCAGCCCTGTCCCAGTGAATGAACTGTCGTTGTTTGCTGAGATTTGTAGCCCAGGCGTTGGGCGAACATCAGCTTCACCTTTGCAATGTGCCTCAGACTTCCACCTAAATGGTCTGCAGCTGGGGTGGGGGTGGGGGGTCCTGTCTCTTGTACCTTTAACAAAACCCACAAAGCAGTGCCACAGCTGCAGGACTGATACACTGTCAGTGCTCCCTGTTTGGCTGGGCTATTATTAAAGCACAAAATTTAAGTAAAAATAATCAGCAAGAGAGCTCTGCAGTGTTTTTCTTAGCAGCTAATTGGTTTGTTATGCTTAGAACGGGCTTCCAGATATATGCTATGGGCCCCCATTCCTGGCCCCAAATTATGGGTGTACATGAGGCCTGAGACCCCTGAGGTCAATGAAGTCTCTCTCTTTTATGTCATTTTACATATGGAGAAATTAAGGTTTCCAAGAAGCAGGAACACACTGAGGAAAGATTTGTTAAGCCCCATAATGTAGGAGGGAGAATGACTACAGGAAAAATTCAATTGCTATGAAAAACAACAACAAAAAAATCTACTTTTAAGTTTCTAGCAGTAAATTATCAAATTCGAAACATTTAATGATACATATGCTCGTTTTGTATTTAGAGTATAATGAATGCTGACATTATATATTTAAAGCAGTGTGTCTTGATTGGGCTGAGGCAGTCTCTAATTTTATTTTAGGAATTGATTTAGGCTACATCTCTTTCCCACATGTTCTAAAGATCCTCCTAGGAAATCCTAAATTAGTGGACTGCTAAGATTCAGACAGAAAAGCTGATTAATGTAATTCATGCTATGGTGTTAATGGCTTCGCATTCCTCAAAATAATTTTGTTGTTTTGTTCTTAGTTGCCTGGGTTAAGTTTCTTAGCTTCTTTAGCTTTCTATTTTAAACATTTAACTTCTTATTAAAGTCACATGTTTGCATGGTTTTGAAGTCATATAACTATCACAATATAATAAATACCCTTCCTTCACCCGTCTCTGCATTCCTGAATCTCACCTCTCTGAACTAACCTCTTTCACCTTTGTGAGTTATTCTTGGTCCTTACCTCTTGCTTTCTAAATAATAAGCTTATTATGCTATTAAAAATTGTTGTCAGTTTACATATTGAGTTGACCTTCCGTTGTGGAACTCAGGATTTAGTGTCCTTCGATTTCCTTTCCTTCACTCTCAACATGGCAATATCCCAGTTTCTGGATAAATTAATACTTAGTGTGTATTTTATTATAGTCATATAAACATTATTTACGGATGAGTCATGTAATATTCTATTTTCTGTTTTATAGAATTTTTTGCTTTTGTGGATCATTGTTATTTCTTCCATCTACTTGGTAATCTAGATACCACTTTTTTTTCAGACTCTTTAAAATATCTATAATCTCTCAATGCAGTCAAATCTATGAGATAAGTTATCAGTTCCAAATTTTCATATTTTGTTAGAACATCCTTCTGGTGTCCCAGCACGTGTACTGGAATCTGTTCTGGATGGCACCAGCAGCATCTGAGCGTAACCTGCCCAATCACAGGATAAGGAACTCTGCCTCTTTCTTGCCATAACTTCCTCACAAAATTCAAATTAGGGCCTCCCTGGTTGCCTAGGGGTTAAGCCTCTGTGCTATCACCACTATGTCCTGAGTTCAATCTACATATGGCACACACCTCTCCCGTCTCGCCCGCTGCTCCCTTCAACAGTGTACTTCAGTAAATCTGCCCATTCTGCTCCCCACTCTGTCTCTCAACCTTTTAATTCCCCGCATCTCTGGCCTACACCCCAGTTCTTCTGCATACACACAAAAATCATATTAACAAACTTGGTCTAAAAAGTAGAAAACTTGAATAATCCAACTACTTTAAAAGAAAATAATGGCAAAGACAGTAATGATCTTTAATCAAAGAAAAAAAGCATATGACCATATGTTCCACAGCTGAGTTTTATGTAACCTGTAGAGGACACATGACCTTAACCTTAATTAAATTATCCCAGGCTTTCCCAGTTCATTTCAAGAAGTGACTACAACCTTAATACTTAAGTCTGATGAGGAAGAACAAAAGCAGAGGAAAAGTTAGACCAGTGTTAGGAATAAAGTTGCTAGAAATCTGAACAAAATGATAACAATAGAATCCAAACAGACTATTTTAAAAAAGGGACTACTACAAGCAGGGTTTGTCCTCAAAATGTACAGATGGTTTGATGACAGTCATAACACAATTTATTATAAATTCCAAGTAAAAGAGGAAAAAAATCAGATTGCCAAATCAATTGTTGTTGGAAAGATAGATGACGGTTCTATAAGCAGAAGACTTTGCTGTGAAAAAGGAGAATTACTTATAACGAAGTCTGACGCAGGGACGCCCAACGACCCCCAGTTTGGAGTTCGTTTTCTTCCACCACTGGGCATCCGCTGGGTTCTGGATGCCTTGCTGGCTCCCACACGCCACGTCGGTTCCCGCCCACCCTGTGGTCCCCGTGCATGCTGAGCCGTCTCTCACAGCGACACTGGAAGCATCAGTTCCATTTGTACAAAGAGGAAACTGAGGTTTACTGAGATGGCCAGTATGTGATTTTTGCCACCATACTTGTCGGAGCTGGGATCTGAAGTTACGTTACTTGATTCCAACCACGTCCCATTTCCTTCTACTCCATGGCTGCCTCTTGCCTCCCTGAGAATTCCAGGAAATTGTAGAAAGTGGTGATGGGACATGAGAAAAGCCCAAGCCGGGTGATGTTGCGTGCGGCTGTCCCAGACGCCTTTCAGACCCATGCTCTGGGGCAGCATTGTGGGTTCCACCGAGGGAAGGGAGAGGCCTGGAGTTGGGGTCCCCTTTGCAGTGTGGTTCTGCTGTGGCCTAGGTGAGACCATCTGGATCTCGCCCTTTGTTCTCTCACGCTCTGTGTTCTTACTATTTAGTAGGGACGGCAGCATAAATTTCACGGGCAGTTGTGAGGCTCGAGTAAGAATTTTGTAGGTAGAGTGTCTGACAAAAACTCCTGCCTTTCCTCAACGCCTTCCACAAAGGTGCGTTTCTTCCTTCAAACCAGGTCGGTTCACTCTTCTGCCAAAATTTATTGAGGGGTTTCTCGGTGCCTGAGCTGAGTACCTGTCTGTGGAGATAAATAGCAGAAATTAAAATGGACTACCAATTCCTTCAATTCTGGGGAAAAAAATCAAACGTGTTAAAGCACTTTCATCTCACCGATCTCATTTTTATCTTATAAATATCTTTTTTATCTATATAAAATCTCCATATTTTATTTCTGCGATAGCAGCTCAGTGCTCTCAGGACCTATTTTCCTGAGTGGGTTTGTCTCGTTTTAGAAGAGAATTCCTGTGCTCCCACGCTAGCCCTGTGCTTTGCCCATTAAGTGATCGGGCCCTTTGTTTCTCTTGCCAGTGACAGGAACGACTGGCCAAAAATTCAGATGTGGTCTCAGTATGTAATACAGCCTTCCCAGATTCATTCTTCCCTTTAGCTTCAGCTCTCTTAAGGAATAACTTGGCAAGAAAGAAGGTGGCAATTTTTACAGAAATTAGCAACTCTAATCCTTTTATTCTAAAAGAGATTTGCTACTAATAATCTCTCATTTACAAATGGGTATTTTTGAAGCTGAAGTCTAAGGCATTTACACGTTGATTTTAGTGCCTGCTATTCTCAGAGAACATGATTACCCACAACCATTAATGAGTTTTCACTCCACAATTTTCAGCAAAATAATTTTCAGGTTCTTATAGATAATACGTAGGTAATACCCTTATCAGGAAAAAGTGCTTAGGGTTGCTAAAAAAAAAGTTTAAAATTGTGAAAAATGCCATATGCTTAGCATTTTTTTTTTTTTTCTCAGACCATTTGCCAGTATTGAGATAGGGCTTTTTGCTGTGTAGAAGATATGGAAATTTCCATCTTACATCACGATACATTCCACTTCCTTGGCTAAAAATCTTTCATTATCTCTTTTGTAAAATGGATCTTTGGGCTCTGGAGAACAAAATCCTTAGGAACTATGAATAAAGAACAAATTTTTCTTTTCATAGTCCTCCCCCCCACACCAATAAAGGGAAATGACTAGGAAAGATAGGTATTAGCATTTGCAAATAGAGGGTATTCTAGGGGGAAAAAAGTTGGTAATCTTTGTGGAAGACTAGATCAGGACTTTATACACTATTAAATTTTAAGAGAATTGTTTAAAGCAGTTAATTCTGTCAAACTACGTATTCTGAAAAGAGTTTTGCTTATTTAGAACGCATATACTCACTCTCACAGGGCCCTGGGCTGTTCACTCCAAAACTGATTCCCTCAGACTCTTCCCAACCTTGACCTCTGAGGACCCACACAGCGGCCCTGCACCCAACACAGACTGGGGGATGACATACCTCCATACGTCAGCAGCCTCTACAGAGCACATACCCCAAAACCATTCTCAAAGAATTGGGCCACCTGGAGTGGGAGTGGTTGATGTTTTTGGAGCCTATAAGGGATAGTGGAGTACCCCCCTCCCCCAGACTGCTGTGGAGGTACTCTGCCCCCTGCTTGGCATCTTTGTGAATGTCTAGTGTGGACAGGACCCGTGCCTGGGGGGTGCTCACCAATGGTCTAGGACTGGAGGAGGTGGGTGTGATTCGGGGTGCCAGGGTAGGCGACACTGTCTCCATGGTTGCCATCAGCTGACATGAAGTTGGGTACCCAGGTCCTGCACACCCCTCCTCTCCCTGTGTTACGAGGTGTGTGTCAGTGGGCTTCCCAGATCCTGCCCTGCACACCTGCTGTACCCCTAATAGAGTTGCTAGTCCTGGGGCAGCCTCCTACCCTGCATGCCCCACCTTGGTTTGGAGATTCTTTGTTGCATCGGGCGCAACACCACACAGATACTTGGGAGTCGTGGAGCAGGCCACGGAATGCAGGATGCTGCTCAGTGAGGGAGATCCTGGTCCTTTTATTGATAAAATAATCACAGCATCAGTTGCAGGGGGAAGGAAGATAAAGAGAAAAGGGAAGAGTGAAAGAGAAAAAAAGTGTATCCTATTATCTATAGCATCAGGGCGTGTGGGTCTGCTCTCCAGGCATTTCTGCTCTGCTTGATGACTCAGTATTATAATGGAGGTCAAGCCTTAGATTCCCCAGCCAAGGTTTCAATCTTATCAGTAAGGCATTCCATTGATCAGCTTCTGGGGTCCTTTGTCATACATCGGTCCTCAGCTCCCAGGGCATTCCCGGTCATACCTGGTGATGCATGAGTCAGGAGTAAGTTTATGCATCCGTCATCAGCCCCCCAGGCCTTCCCAGTCATACCTCTTGATGCCTGCCCTTCCCAAAGTGATCTGCTTTAGAAGATGAAAGGCACCTTGTAGGGTTGGGCTCCTACAGCTAATTGACAGGGCAGTTCTGACCTTGGGTAGGAATGCAGAGTTGCAGATAACTATGGTGGTTAGTCAGGCCACTTAGGATTAGCAGACCCACAATTCTTCATTTTGGATTTTTATGCTCAAAGATGTGTTGAGTCAGTTCTTCAGACAAATGATTTCATTCAGAGTAGTTAGTAAAACATTGGCAAAGCCTGTTGTTTTCTGTGTGGTGCCATGTCAGTCTACATGGTAAGTGGGCAGTTGGGTGGTTTCCAGTTCTTGGCTATTGTAATGATGCTTCAGTGTCTTCAAATTAGTGTTCTTGTGTTTTGGGGGTAAATACATAGAATGGATAAAGGCAATGACGTATATGTACACAATGGAATATTACTCAGCTGTTAAAGAAAAAGATGGAAACCTGCCATTTGAAGCAACATGGATGAACCTCAAGGGCATTATCCTCAGTGAATAAGTCAGAGGGAAACACACAAGCATCATGGGATTTCACTCAAGGGGTCCAAAGAGAAGACAAACAGTTGAATTGAATAAAATAAAAATAAACTTTTGGGCTGTAAGACCAACTAGTGATTGTCAGAATGGAAGGGAAGTGAGTAAACTGGTAGAAAAAGATCAATTGCATGAAGAAGGGTAGATTTTGACTTTCAGTGGTAAAATCAGTGTACTAGATAAATCACTACCAAATGGCTTATCAAATTAAACCATGAGAAAATTTCTAGAAAATTAAATCCTAGGAAAAATGTCCAAGAATCAAAAGGATGATGGACACACCTCCATTTAGGAGGGTAGGTTAGTGCTTCCTCGAGTAGAGACGTGTAACGAATCTTAATGGAGGGGGTGTGGTCTGAACTTGCGGCGACAAGGTCAGGTAGGGGCTCTGGGTTGGAGCGCCATGCCAGGCACGTGGGGAGAACAGTGCGGGAACTATCACAGAAGGGCAAGGCCCAACTCTTCAGACTTGGCCTGCAGCTCCATCTCTCTGGCTTGGACTTTGAGAGTGAAATGGCCATCTGGGTCAATCACATTTCAGCCTCTTTCTCTACGTACTCATAGTCACCATCGAGGGAAAATACTGCATGTCTGCTTAAGCTCAGCCCGCAAATCCTATGTCCCAGTACTCGCCTTTATGGGCTCCTTCCAGCCCCGAGAGAGGAAACAGCAGGCGTGTGAGGAGAGTCTCCTGAGACAGACATGGCGAATGGAATCCCTTTCAGTGGTACCATTCCTGGAGGAAGGAACAACCAGCAGTCAGGCCGGATGGCGGAAGGCTTTCATAACAGTACAGAAGCTCGGTTTTGACTTTTTAGGCAGGAGAAGGCAATGAAGATTTGTAAGCAGAGTAAAATGTGGTCAGCATGGAGATGGTGATGAGGTGGGGACTGTGTGGTGGGCTAGACAGGGACGAATGGCATCTTGTATTTATGGAGAGGAGGTGATAGATTCCAGACATGTAAATCTAAAGCAGAATAAGATTCAGTGACCAATTAGTTGTGAAACAGAAGGAAGATTCTCAGTCTCCCAGTGGGCAGCGCGGCTGCTGCGGACGGGCTGACCACTCCTACAATGCCACCTTCCCCTCCCCGTGCGCCTCAGACTTCTCCCCACATACCATCTTTAGAAGCAGGGCACATCATAAAAACACCTATGACTTGAAAAATATGTCAATCTAGAGCACTTTATTCAAACGGATTAGGAAATTTCACAGGGCTTCTCAGTAAGCCTGGCAATGACAAAGTCATTTTCCTGTCAATCAATATAAGAAGGTTAAATTTCCTTTGGGGTCATGTTTGTCTACCTGGATTTCACTTCAGGCTGTATCCTCAACTCCTTTATATTTTACAGAACCCGCTGCCATTTTGCAGGAAATATTGACATCCTGATGATCTGAACTTGTCTGAAATAAGAGAATGAAACTTAGCCTCCAAAAATTAAAAATAGTTATGATGCATTTATCCAATCTTGGGATTCTACTAATTTCTCATCACTTTCCTCCTCCTTTGTTTAACCCACTTTCCCCATTTTATTCACTTGTGTCATTTTCCTTTAGAGAAGGTGGGGAAAGGTAAAGAAGAGGAATGGTGTCAGTTTGGATAAACCAGTGGGGATCCTGCTTGAGGCACCATTGGGGTATGGAATGCCTGCCGGAGGTGATTTTGACATCATCTTTAGGTGCATGTATTCATCTCACATGTATTGTAGGCTGTTGGACTAAACGAGGCACATGTAACAAAGGAGGGAGAAAAATACAGTCCCTGCTTTCAGGATATACTCACCAATGAGGAGATACATGGAGAAACCATTACATAGTGTTCATGGAGTATAGCACGGGACAGAGAGGAGGGGATGCTGCAGGTTTGCCGGAAGCTTTCTGCAGGAGGTAACTTGAAGAATTAGGGAGGGGAGGGCTACATGCATGATAGCACAAAGGCTGCATGCCAGCAGAAAGCCCTGAAAGGGAATGCAATAAGAGAAGAATGGTTATTACGGTGTGAGTGCTCCATATATGTTTTGAAAGGGACGTTGACAAGGACAGGAAGAAAAACAGGAAGAGAGGCGGAAATGGAAGAGGAATCCTTTTTTTGTGGCCAGGCTATCCAGTCCTTGACTACAGACTGAGGGACCTGGAGCTTATTTTGGGGGCATGAGAGGCATGAGAATGATAAAGTCAAGGCTGCCATGCTTTATATTTTAGAAGTTTCACCTGGGTTACTTGGACTTAGAGCCCCATCCCGCTGCCCCATTTCTTGCTTTTCTACTTGCAAACGTCTCACAGGAAGTTAGTTGATGCCTCTCTTTGTTTATTTACCATTCATATAATTTATTCCATTCCAGCCTGGCTAGTGGGTCCATCATGTCATTGAATTGGTTTTGGTTATGTTGACGGCACTCTTGTATTCTCATTCTCTGAAACTTTGCAGGGATTTTTAACATCAGTATCATAGCTCTTCCTGGTCCACTCATAATTCTCAGTGATGTTGGTCGACCAGATACTACATGTGCCATTGTGCTACACAGCCAGGGCAGTGTTCTGCCTTGGTGTTCTACAATGCTAAGCTTGCCCAAAGATGCTCTTCTCAGTATGTGCTCTGGGTCAGCACCCTGGACAGCACACTTTCTGCTCTGAGTCCCTCTCAGCCTTCTACCATTTGATTTCTCTGCAGGCATGTCTTCTCTTTGTCTTTTGAGTCTAAGAGCACTCCTGGACTCAGCCTTGTACATACTTTTCTTTCATTTGGAAAATCACTCTCTAGGATATTTCATCTATAAATTGAATTTTAAATTCCATGAATTCCAAATTTTTTGTCTCTAGGGCTTATGTGTCCATGAAACTTCAAACTCCATCCACTGTCTTTTGTTTGTCTTCCTGCAGCTAATAGCCATCACACAGACTTCTAAATTCTGCTTTCTTATTTGTACTTCCACCCCTTTATAATACTCTATGTCTCTGAAAAGGACATTATTATCTATTCAATTACTAAATAATTAAATTGGTTGGTGTTGGTGTAATTGATAGGTGTTGGTATCATCCTTGATTTTTCCCCCTTACTCATTCTTTCTATACTACCATTAGCAAGTCTTACCATTATACTTTAAAAATATGGTTTTAAAAGCAGTTTTTAGGTTCCCAGCAAAATTAAAAGGCAGTTGTAGAGATTTTTTATATATTCCCTCTTCTCGCCCTTCCCCCCCCCCCCAATTTAAGCTTCACTCACTATCAGCTTTCTCCACCAGACTGGTACATTTATCGTAACTGATTTCATTCTGATGAACCTACATTAACATATCATAATCACTCTAAGTTCATACATTACAGTAGGTTTCATTTCTGGTGTAGACATTCCTTTAGTTAGAGCAAATATATAATGACATGTATTCATCATTATACTACCACACAAAAATTTTTCACTGCTCTAAAATCCTCTGTTTATTTACTTCTTAAAAGGAGGCAAGGGAGATGGCAAGCGCAGAGCATCTGAACATTGGAAATAAATTGTTCATGTTGCTAAAATGTAAATTGTACATTGTGAGCCAAATATTTAATATCATTCTACCTTTGCAGTGTTAGTTAAAAATGTAATGACGATACTTTTCAGAAAAAAATATGGACAACTTTTCAAAGGAAAGGAAAATGCTTATCAGAAGAGACGTGTATACACCTGTGATATTTTATTTTCTTTATCCCTACAAAGCACAAAAATTGCCATATCTTTCAATAGAATCTTTAATATGTAAATGTGAAATTAGACAAATGCTTAAGTTAACATATTTCATGCACATGTTACCAGTTTTTATACATTGTCACACTGTGCTGTTGCCTACTATCTCCCCTTGTGAAATATAATTTTAGGTTTTATGTAGGCAAATATTGTCACCAGGAGATGCTGAGTGGTTCATGAAAACAATAAAATAACAAAAGTGGGAATGGGCAGCCAAAGAGAAACAGCCGATGGGCTACAGTTCTCTGTGGACAGTCCTGGACCATATTGTCGCCTCTTAGAACACCATCGCGAGCAAATATTTATCAAGCTGCTGCTATAAGCATGTCATTTGTTAATGGCTTATTCTTTCTCTGGGAAAGGCATAATTCTCTCCCAAGCCCTCTGAGGGGGAATTAAAGACAAAATGTAGTCTCAGGAATGAGTATTTAGGCTATAATGCTGGATGATGAATAATTTGGTGGGTAGTGAATCAAGTTCTCTCTTATGCAGAATAACCATTTGGGTTGTGTTGTTCCCTCCATCATTTCTCTTTGAGAATCACCTTACTCTCCCATGGGCCTGGTAACATGGAAACATCCTACCTGAGAGGACTTCCCCAAGACCCCATTTTGGAATGCTAATTGTGGAACCCTAAAAAAGGAGGCATGAGTAGCTTAGGCAAGTTTCTCTGTGATTTGGAGACAAATCCTATCTTTTCCCACTTTCAATTTTTCCTTGCCTCTTTTTCTAATTACAGTGGTTAAGCTGTGGGGTGACAGGAGATATTCTGGTGTCTTGATCATTTTCCAGTTCTCAATGGAGGCCATCATTCCCCAGCTACAAGGAGACCTGATGCTGATGGCTCACCTCTAAGATCCTTCCAGATAATTGCCCTAACACAAAGGAATTTGCCCCATCCTATGGCTTGAACCACTTTTGTAGGTAGCCTACATCCAAGACTGGGCACTATGCGGGTACAAAGGCAACTTGGTACAACTCTGAAGGACAATTTGAACTCCCTAGTTCTATGTGGAACTGCCTCAATCCTTTGTTGCAATTGTATTTTAGTTCAACTCCTTTTACCAATTCTACATCTTTCACTCTTTCCCACGTCATTCCTGAGAACTTCTTCTGGTAAGATTCACGTGGGAAAATCCATCTTCAAGTCTATTTGTTGAGAAAGCCAACCTAAGATTGTTGGCACCATGAAGAGTTTTGAAAATAAACCCTAAATAGGAATTTGGTGTTGTATCACCTGCTGGCCAGGAGCACTAATGGGAGTACTGGTAGGCTGCGTCGTGCTATCGTTGAATAGTAGTTAAAACTTTCACCAGTGGTTAACTGGGATTTTTTCATCAGCTGTTGAAGGGATGCATTGTTCATATAGTTTCTCAGGCATTTGAGAAATTTGGAGGATGTAGAAATTATAAGGACAAGATGACGATTGCTGAGTGAGACCAAAGCATTGGAGGAAGACAATAAAAGGCTAAGGGTAATTGACAATTAAATGTGAAATATGAAGTTAGAAAGCTTCTTTACAGCGTGTAAAGAGACTCTTATTTCCTGCAAATAGAGGGCAAGAAAAGTTGTGCATTAGGTCCTGGACTTGTTGTAAATACAGTAATCTCTCTGTAAATACTTAAACCTAAATTCTTAAACCTAAAAAGACTGTTATACACAAGTCAGGTTCTGATTGGGAAAAAGTGAGACCCTGAGACGTGGGGAGGTGATGCCTGAGTTAATGCATTACAAAAAAATCTTGACTGCCTAGATTCTCCTGAATACCTAGACCCGATGAACTAGCCCACTCCTCCGTATTCACAGCTACACCCCCATCTTGTTGAGATTATACAGAAATGTTTGCTTTGCAACGCAACACATTCCCTTCTTAAAGCCTTCTTCTTAAAAACACATCCCGTCTTCTTCCCGTCTTACCAATAACCAGAGTCAAATTATAACCTAACCCAGTGGAGAAATGCTGGGTTTGCTGCACAAACAAGAACTCATGCCACAGAGGAGCAGGGACCTCCCCAGCCTAACTGACTGGTTCCTGTGTAGGTTTGTGGGCCTGGCCCCTGAAGGCACTCAATCAAGCAGGGTGGAATATCATGTTACATACAGGAGGGTTAACTGATGGAGAAGCATCCTTCTGTGTTATGGGAATTAGCCTCCTTTTAAGATCCATGGAAAGCAGTACTAACACACTATTAGGGTGGGAAAAGTATTACTGACACCAAGTGAAGCAGAAATGCTATGGCAAGATGGTAGACACACTCCCCTTCAGCTGGTGTTTTGCTGCACAGAGCAGGTGGTCAAGGAGTTCACATTTTTGGGGCTCCTGTGAATTCTTGTTTTCATTTCAATTTTTGAGTGAGACTGATTTATAAAAGTGCGATTTATTTTTGCATGTTGACTTTGACTGTTGCAACCTTGCTAGTCATGATCTCATTTACTCATTCTAGCTGTTTTGTAGATTTTGTGGAATTTTCTGCTTGAACGATCAGATAGTCTGAAAATCTTATGTTTTACTTTCTCTTTTCCAATGTTTGTGTATTTTCTTGCCACCTCCCTGTGCTAAGTTCTCTTTATGATATCGAATAGAAGTGGTGAGAGTCAATACCCTTGCTTTCTACACTATCTTTGGAAGAAATATTCAGTTTGTTGTTATTAAGTATGTTATTTGCAGTCTATTTGTAGACAAGTTTTTTCAAAAAACAAGAAGTTCCCTTCTATTTCCAATTATCTGACAGTTTTTATCATGAATGAATAGTGAATTTTGTCAAAAGATTTTTTTCATCTATTGAAATTGTAAAATAAGCTGTTTTTTTTTTTTGGGGGGGAGGGTTGGTTTATTGAGTGAATTATGTCATTGATTCCTGTGACTGACCAAACTCGCATTCCTGTGATAGCACCACTTGAGCATGACTTATTACACTGGTCAACAAATTTTTACAAAAGTCGTGTTACTGAAATAAAATTAGTCATTTCCTATCAATTTGTATGTGCTCAACACGAATATGACAGTCAAATTCTAATTTTGGCTCTAGTTTATTTATTTTTTTTTGTAAGCTGCAATAAATGGATGTTTACATCACAAAACGCATGCCAACAGTAATAGGCCTATGGTTAATAACTGTAAAAAATCAAGTCATAGACTACTTTTTAGATTTCTTCGCTTGTCTCTTAGACAACTGTTCAGGAGCATCTCTGGGGAATGCCCAGCAGTAGTCAGCCAGCATTGTAGTGGACCATTTCCCCTGGTGTCTTTGTTCCATTGATGTAATATCTTGATGAAAACATTTGCCATGTTCATCGCTAACTATACCACAGTTTTCAGAGAAGAAATCCAGATGGGAATGAAGGAAGTGGATCTTTAGAGACATATTGCAGCCAAGTTTCTGATACTGCAGCAGCATGTCTTCTACTAGTTCCTTGTAGTTTTCCGCCCTAACATTCCCAAGAAAGTTTGTAGACACTAGGCAAAAAGCATTCCATGCTTGTTTCCCATCAGCCTGCAGCAAGTTGTTGAACTGGTCTTCTTCGGAGAGCTCTTGAATCTGAGGACCCACAAAAACTCCCTCTTTAATCTTTGCTGAGTAGAGAAAATTTTTCAAGCAGGTATCGGAAAGCTGGCGAGGTCCGGTCCACGGCTTTCACGAAATTCTTCATCAAACCTAGTTTGCTGTGAAGGCGTGGGAACAGGATTTTGTGAGCCTCAACCAGAGCTGGGTGCTGGATATTCTTCTTTCCAACTGCTACATTTTGTGTGCGTGTCCATTCCTTCCGCAAGTAGTGCAGTTCTCTAGCTTGGCTATCCCACTCACATTAGAAACACATGTATTTCGTATATTCCTGCTGCAGTCCCATTAAAAGGGCAACTAACTTCAAATCACCACAGATGTGCCAGCTGTACTTGTTCTACTCAATGGAATTCAGTAGCTGCTTTAAGTTTAAGAAATACTGCTCGTATGTCTCTTTCATGTGGACAGCATGTGCTTCTGGAATAGATGGAAGACGGTTTCCATTGTGCAAAAGCACAGCCTTAAGACTCAGTTTCGAAGAGTCTAGAAATAGTCTCCATTCGAAGAGTCTAGAAATAGTCTCCATTCTTGTGGATGATGAGTGACTTCTAAGGCATTCATGAGGCCCTCAATATCGGAACAGAATGCCAGAGTACTTTCCCTTCTGAAGAAAGGCTCCAACTGCTGGTGGCGCTTTCAGTATAAAGTAATTGTGACATCTTCTAGAAGATGCCATTGTTGGAGTCTTGATCCTAGCAATTCTGTCTTGTCCTTGTGTAAGTCCAAATCATGAACCAGGTTATTTAGTTCTTCCTGTGTTAGTCTGTGTCAGGTTGATGATGCACCACAGTGAACATCTGGATCACTGCATGCTGATGGAACAGAAGTACAGGTCAGCTCACCCTGTCCTCATCAGATGAATCAAGAGAATATTCTGCTGGAAGTTCTGGAATAGGAAGTCCTTTACCATGTGGAACTGGTCTCAATGCAGACAAAGTCTGAAATATTTTCAATGCTCAACCTTTGCGACAGGGCTTTCTATAGTGCACTGCTGACATCAGCTTACTTCAGCAGCCGCCTGGCAGTAGTATTGCACTGCATCAGAAAATGATGCCATCAACTCTGGGTGATGTGTGCATGATGGTATTATGCAATGCGATGCATTATGACATCATTCTAGACTGATTTAGGATGTTGTTGCAGTCCCACTGGATAAATTTACATGGTAAAACATATAAAATGAATTACATGAAATATCCTCAAAATGAGAGCTAATAAAAAATTTTCAGGGTCACATTCATGTTCAGCACACCAAGATACTACAGATTAGGGCCTTTTAAAGTCAGTAACTATCTCAGTGTTGACCAGTGTTATTCTTTTAAATTATTTTTGGATTCCACTTGCTCCTAGGCCCCCTCCCCACTTTGTCACTCAACCCACCTTGTTCCCCCGGAAGCCTCAGTTCTGCCCTCCAGTTTCTATGATTTGTCTTGGTTTAGTTTTTGTCTGTTCCTTTGCTTTGTTTCTTTATATTCCACATCTGAGTGAAATAACCCAGTATTTGTCTTTCTCCTACCGACAACTACTTCAAATATTATAAATATAAATAAATACACAAGTAATGCCCTGAAGCAATGAAAGCCCTCATTCATCTGGACCCCCGACTGATGGCCGATAGGATGCCTGGTGTGGTAGAGAGATCAGAGACCTTAGAGCTTCACAAACAGAACTGAATACATTTAGCTTCCAGCTTTGCTACCTAAAAATTGTAACATAGGAGAAGTAGCTTAACCTGCCTGAACTCCAGTTTCTTTCAGTGTAAAATAAACCACATCATTAAGATTCTCCACGCAAAATACACAGCAGCGCCAGGCACCTAGCAGGTGCATTAGCAAAGGTGCCTGTTCTCAAGATCTAGTACTCAACAACGTGGAGTGAGAAACTGGGGATTGGGATCCAGTTCTCTTGTGGAGCTTGGACATGCTTCTTCGTATCTTGTACCTCTGCGGCTTGTTAGGGTGATTAGAAAACATTTCCACTTCCAGCAACATAATAAGTCATCGCATATGAAATTTATTTTTTTTAGACATGTGCAAGCACGTTTAGGAAACTGTGAAACTAAAAGGTCACAAACATGTTTTTTTCTTCATGATAGTGAAACCAAACCAAACTCTGAGAACAGAGTGGAAGAATAACACCTCATTTATTTTTAAAATAATCACATGCCTGTTCTCAATAGCACTCTAATGACTGCTAAAAACCACTCCTGAATTTTCATTTTGCAAAGCCCCTCCAAGTACCTACCGCTGCTTATATGTGCTTGCTGAGCTGTTTGCTAGATGGTTGGGAGAGGGCAGTGCAGGCTAGGGGGTGGCATCTAAAAACATCACAGGCAAGATACAGACCCTGCTGAATGAAGATGTTTACCCTTGGCTGGGTCTTGAGTTAAAACATTTGTATATTGGGCCTCCCTGGTGGCACAGCGGTTAAGCGCTGCGCTTGGCGCTGTCGGCAGCGGATAAATTCGCCCGGCCAGGGAGATTCCCACATGGCGCCGTAGACTTCTCCTGCCTCGCCCGCTGTTCCCCTCAGCAGTGTACTTCAGGAGATCTGCCTGTTTTGTTCCCCACTCTGTCTCTGGTGAACCCTCTCACCCCCCACACTCTGGCCTGTACCCCAGCTTGTATGCATAAATAAATAAATCTTAAAAAAATAAACATTTGTATATTCATCCTTCTAGGCCCGTTGCTCAGGTGTCCCCCAAGAGATGCCCAACTATGAGCCTCCTCAGACTTTTCATATGGTTTGCAAACATAATTAATCCACTGATCTGCAGCCCCTCAACGCCCCTGAGCCATGATGTAGAGATGAGGCTGTTAAAAACATCCTGGACTCCTTGCTAGTCAGAAACCTGCTGTGACTCACTGGATTTTATTTTTATTTAATTTTTAAAATTTATTTATTTATGCATACAAGCTGGGGTGTAGGACAGAGGTGTGGGGGTGAGAGGATTCACGAGAGACAGAGTGGGGAGCAGAACAGGTGGATGTACTGAAATACACTGCTGAGGGGAGCAGCACATGAGGCAGGAGAGGTCTGCTGCGCCATGCGTGAAGCTCCCTGACTGGGGATCGAACTCGTGCAGTGGTTGCCGGTAGCTTCATAGTGCTGAGACTTAACCTGTTGCGCCACCAGGGAACCCCTCACTGTGGATTTTACTGACTTCTGGCAGGGGCCACCTGGGATGGCTTCCTGACCCAGCCAGGGACAAGTCTGTACGCTCCACTTAATGACACATCATCTTGTTTCATTTACCCAATAGAAGGTTTTATTTGCCACTCTTAGGCACTTACATTTTTTTTTTGTTTGCTTTTCATTTCTCTGCATAGCTTATAAACCATTTAAGGTATTTTTGGATAAAACTCTAAGATGTTTCTATGACTAAAATAGTCAAGTGTATATCATTCTGATTGCTTGTAGCATCACAGTTACATCTATAACTTGTTAGTAGTTCTCCAAAACCATTTCTGCTTTGGGTGGATATTGCTACAATGTTAAGCCACAATCCACCTCGATAATCTAATCTTTGTGGTTCAAATGAATATTGACTCTAGTTGCTGATTGCCATTAAATCTGCTTAGCAGTAATTTTCAGAAAGATTCTGATGTCTCAAGAGGAAGTCTTACCCCCTCAGTGGTCAGTTTTCAGCCACATAATCTCATTTGGCTGTTATATTTTAATCAGTATATGGTTAAGTGGAATGAGTGAGAAGAGTATTTGACTGTGTACTTGGAAACCTGGATTCTGCTTTACCCTTGTCACTTCAAAGACAAGAGCGCTTTGTTAAGTCAGTTAACATCTCTGGAAATTGATTCCTCCTTTAACATAAAAATAGGGAAAGTTCTAGATTAATATACATTTATATAATATGTTAATGCTATTGTCAGATAGTCTTATTTACACTAACAATTTATAACAACCTAGTAACCATTTTTTAACACATTGCACTAGGGAGTCATTGAGAAACAGAGGAGACTGACAACTGGAGATTACAAATTTTACTAGCGTTACTAGGTTGGAGAACACAGGTTGATCTCTGCCCAGAGACAGCCTCCCTGTTATCTTCTGGACTAGCGCACCAAGCACTATGAGTCACTTGTCAGTCACTGCTAAGGCAGAGCCTATACGTTCTTGGTGTTTCATTGTTTCTGCTTACTTAATTTTTATATTATTGACTTACAAAATGACTTCAGGGGTACTTCTTAACCTCTCAGTGTGTAGAATCTCACGCTGGGCACCACCAAGGCTCTAGCACCCTTCCCCCATCAAGGTTTCTGCCTCTCCCCTCTCCCCTCCCCCTCTCCCCCTCTGATAACCACCTTATTTTTCGGAGTGTAAGTGTTATTTTTGTTTTGACTTGTTCATTTTTTTGCTTTGGTTATTTATCTCCCACATATGGGAGAAGTCATCCAATTACTGTCTTTCTTTTTTTTTTTTAAGATTTTTTATTTTATTTTATTATATTTTTTTATTTGTACATACAAGCTGGGGCACAGGCCAGAGGCATGGGGCGGCGAGAGGGTTCACCAGAGGCAGAGTGGGGAGCAGAGCAGGCAAATCAGAAATACACTGCTGAGGGGAGCAGCGGGCGAGGCAGGAGAGGTCTGCTGCACCATGTGGGATTCTCCCCGGCCGGATGTCGAACTCGAGTCGCCACCGCAGACAGCTCCACAGCGCAGCACCCAACCGCTGTGCCACCGGGGAGGCCCCCAATTACTGTTTTTCACTTTTGAGTTTATTTCACTTAACATAATCACCTTAGGTTTCCTCCATGTTGCCACAAAAGGCAATAATTCATCTTTTTTTTAATAGCTGAGTAGTATTCCATTGAGTATAGAGATCACAGCTTCTTTATCCAGTGATCTGTTTGGGGTGTTTAGGTCATTTCCATGCTCCAGTTACTGTGAACAATACTGTGGTTGTTGTCAATTACACTGCCATGAACTTAGGGGTGCATCAGGCATTTTGAATCACTGTTTTCTTATTCTTTGGATAAATATTCTTTGGTATTGCTTGGGCACAGCATATTTCCATTTTTAGGGTTTTAAGGAATCTCCATTCTGTTTCCCATAGGGGGTCCCCCAATTTACATTCCCACCAGCAGTGATTGAGGCTTCCTATTAAGTTGACCCATAGATTCTTCCTGTCTTCTTCCTTCTCTCCAGACCCACCTACACTGTTTCTCCAGCCCAGAGTGCAGTGAAGTGTAAGTCAAAAAGAGCAGGTGAAAAGGGTATTGATACAAAATGGATAATTTGTTAATCACAGAAAGGAAGAGTGAAAAACAATTATAGGTGTTGTTCTCTACCACCCTCTCACCTCACCTCCAGCATTTTACAGATGGGGAAACTGAGGTCCAGAGAAGTGGGGGACATTTGTCAAAGCTCTGGTATAGTTTGGAAGCTATAGAGGGAGGTGGTTTCTATCTACTTTTAACACAGAAACCCTTGTTGGGAAACCCACCTATGGGGGAACAATGGACAATAATGATAAAAGCTGAGCTATTCTGACTGAAGTGAGGTATAAGACCCCGTGTTACATTCACATCCAAATGACACGGGTACCCCACCCAGAGTAGGTCTTGTGAACTGAAGGTCTTGAACTGAGGGATGCCTTAGAGCAGAATGGGAGCATGACAGTATCGATGACAATTGTACACTATGGGTGATAATGATATGATAATAATAACAATAATACTAATAGTGTCAAACACTTTGGGAGTCCTAACTAGGTGGGAGATACTGTTCTAGATGATCTATATGTATCATCTTATTTAATCCTCCCAACAACCTTAGGCTGTAAATGCCACTGCAGCATCACCCCATTGCTCAGATGCTTTAACTGAGTCAAGGACATGCTACATCAATTGCTTCAAGTGACAAAGATTGTAAGTAGCAGTTTAAGCAGCTGGAGCAGCAGGACCCCTGAGTTCACATTGCTCCCCTGTGTACTGGTTCTCCTTGACTCCAAAACCCACCTTTCCTGCTTCACATCTGGGCTTTCCTATTCATTTCACCACAACCTTGCAATGAAGGTCTTTTTTCTGGACAATGGGAAGGGGATCAGAATTGCAGAAAAGATAAGGAACTGACCAAGACTCAAACATCTATTAGAGATGGGAGGGCAGGGTGTGAACGGAGACTGTGTCTGGCCTGCGCTACTTCTTGAGTTCACTTTCTGAGCCCAGTGGGGGCGGAGGAGCAGTCTGGGGAGGGAGACTTGCCTTCAAGTCTTGGTTCTATTGTGTAGTGACTGAGTGATCTCAGGCGCCCAGTTGCAGCGTCAGCTTTCTCATTTGTGAAACACTGGCCGTTTCCCTCAAGTGCCACTCTGGAGTATGACCTTGGGTCATAGGAGTATGAACTTGAGATCAAAGGGAGCTATGTCCCACCTCCAGTTTCTCCACTTGGCCATCACGTGACTTCCAGGAAGGTGTGAGCTTTAACTCTGTCGTCTTATCTAAAAAAATAGTCATTTTAAGTGTTGGGAAACATTTCTCATGTCTGCTCATGTTTCCACACATCCAGCAGTTAAAAACCAAATTGTTTCAGCCTAACTTTTCCAGAATGTTTATATAAGCAAATGGCCTTGGAAAAGTGCTGTGATTCCTTCTGTAGCCAATTTAATCACATTTGAGATGATAAAGATTGAGCCTTGTCTCCTACTTCCCCTTGCCCCAGAGCAGATTTATTCATGTTTTTAAAAAATATATATTTATTTTTGCATATAAGCTGGAGTGCAGGCCAGAGGTGTGTGGCAGTGAGAGGGTTCACCAGAGACAGAGTGGGGAGCAGAACAGGCAGATGGACTGAAACACACTGCTGAGGGGAGCAGCAGGCGAGGCAGGAGAGGTCTGCTGCGCCATGTGGGAATCTCCCAGGCCTGGCATCGAACTCGCGCCGCAGCTGCCAACAGCTCTACTGCACTGTGCTTAACCCGTTGTGCCACCAGGGAGGCCCAGATTTATTCACGTTTCAGGGTAGTGAAGTCAGTGGGTCTCTGGAGGGAAGATGGGAAGCTTTGCCAGACCGTCAGGTAAGAATGGAGACCCCTCTCTCTGCGTTCCTGAATGTGTCCTCCTGGGTTACAAAGCATCATTGGGTACGCCTTCGTTATAGTCTCCCTGCCTCCTTGGGACTGAATGGAAGGGACCCAGCTAACCTGGGGGAGGGGACGGCAAGGACAGAGAGGCCAAGTCCCTGCGCTATACCTGGGGGGCTGTCCAGCCGTAAATGCCCGCAATGGCCTGGGTGTTAGCAAACAAGGAATTTCATTGTGCTGACTCACCCAACATGCGAGGTCTAATTATTATAGTGTCTAATATTGCCTTAATTAATTCAGTCTGTAATATGCAAATAACATTTATTAATTGCTTTTTTGACCCCAACACTGTGCTAGGAAGTTTCTCATGCACTATCTCACTTAACAGTACAACCTTGACATTTCATTTTTTTAATTTTACAAATGAAGAATCTGAAACTTAGAAAGGTTACATGTTCTTTAGTTTTTATTAATTTTATTTTCTACACAAGATCACACAGCTAGTAAGAGACCAAGAGAGGATTAAAACTCTGTCTCCCTAACTCTAGAAATTATGTTGCCCTCATCCCCTCCAAAAGGTAAATATTTGAAGAAGTCTGGATCCTACCCTGGATCCCAGGAATAGCTGAAAACTCAAGCCAGGCATGCCCAACATCTATTTGATTCCATTCCCGAGCTGAGTCTTGATCTGTTGCTCTTTGTTTTGTGAGCGGAACCATCTTTGTTCATTAATCCCGGGTTCCAAATTCTGATCCTGAGCCGTGCCAGAGACATTGCTGTCTTCCTGATGGGTTAGTTAAGCTCTTCTGAGTCCACAGTGGCCCTAGCCTTCTGGTTAAAGGCGCAGAGAGCGAGGTGTGTGAGAAGTCCTGTATTCTGCTCTGACTTTCTAGGGCTTGTCAAGACAGCCCTGTTTCATCTCCCTTCCCACAAGGGAGTGAGAGTGATGCTGATATTATGAAAGTATTGCCAAGGTATTTCACGTTGCCTGTTTTGCAGTGCATTGCCAGGCTCTTAAAGAATGCAATATAAATTTTTAAGCCCAGTAGTAAAGTATAAGTTACCACATAATAGAACACTTAAATTATTGAGAGGATAACATCGTCCTGAGATTTCTCAAAGGAGTACTTTTTTGAAGAGTTATGTCTGCTCATTGCAACTCTTGAAAGCAATGATGCCATCGAAAGTCTGTGTTTTCCAAGAAGTGGAAAGGAAAATGTTTTGTTTATATAAACTGGCATGTTCACTTGATCTCCTCACCAGACTGGAAATGCCTCCAAAACAATCACCAAGGCTTCTCCCTCTGTCTCCATTTCACACTTCGACGGCTGATGTACATGTGCTGAAATGCTCATAAATTCCAGTGGTTCTCATTAATCCTTAGAGAATTTACCAACGTTTCCCATAGATGCCATTGAGGTAAAGAAAGACCATAAAACAAAATGCATACCTATTATGTTGGGATTAAATATTCAGAGTGACTCCTGAATGAATAATATACTTATTTCAATTAGTCTCATTGTGTTATCTTCATCATGCCAGATTTCAACATATGCATTAAAGTTACAAGTGAGTAGAAGACAAAACCTTGTCTTCAAGAAGTTTGTATACCAGTAGGGAAAGTAAAACTTCATAGAAGTAGAATTTATATGTAACCCAGTGGTACAAAGTAGCCACCATATAACCTGTTGTCTAGCTTTTCCTTCCCACGAAAGTCAGGCATGTAGAAAATATTTTCAAATTCACATTATTTTGACACTCTTTCTCCAATCTCCTGAAGTCTGACTTTCTCTACTAGTACAAGGGCACTGCCTTCACCAGTATCATTAAAGACTTCTAATTACCAAATTCGGTAGGCTTTTTTTTTTTCATTATTATATTTGACCCCTTCTTCATTTTTGCAAACTTCCTTCAAGTTACTACATGGTAGAGAAAATCCCAATGCCAGACTTTGGTCTAAGATGATGAGAATTGCTGATGTTATCAGGTATCTGGCAGAAGCCATCAGAAATACATAGAAGTAGATAACATTATCTGAGTCTCAAAATGTTGTACAAACACCTTGGTTACACCTTTCTGTAGCCAAGATTCAGAAATAACATAAATGCCCCCTGACAGACGAATGAATCAAGAAGATGTGGTATGTATACACAATGGAATACTACTCAGCAATAGAAAATGATAAACTCATGCCTCTTATCTACAAAGTACATCAACAAACAAAGCATGGATTGAAAAAAATGCAAAGCAATAAATAATACTAGCAGAGCCATCAGAGCTTCAGGCACTAGAATGATCAGAAAAAGACCTTAGAATAGTGGTGTTTACTATATCAAAACAGATAAAAGATGGACAACTTTCTCAGAAAGCTTGAACTACAAAAAAAGGCACAACAGATATGAAAGAGAACCCAATACAAGTGCTAGACTTTAAAAGATCCCAAATTAAAAATACATTTAATAAAATTAATAGCAAATCAAACACAACTATATGGATACCAGGTACAATGGAAAGTTCAGCAGAAGAAAATATTCAGAATAATACTGTGATGAAAATAATGGATGGAAAATATATTAAAAAAAGACAAAGGGGATGAATTGCAAAGATGTGGTTTGAATCATCTTTGAATCGAAGAAGAGACTAAGTATACAGGAGACAGAAGCGAAAACTTCCAAGTAATCATATGAAAGAATTTCCTGTATGTCATAGAGTCAAGAAATCCAATGAACCCCAAGCTAGAAAAATAAATAACCAAACATAAAAACCCCAAAAGAGCCATCCTTACATATATCATGGTAAAAAATTGGGCTAGACATTATCTATCACATGCTGATGCCAATCTGGCAATCTGTAGCAAGCAAAAAAATCCGTTAGGGGTGAAGGTCAAATAGATATTTTCAGTCCAATAAAAAGAGAAAGATTTCTCCACCCAAAGACCACAGTAAATACTTAAGGAAACATCAAAAGGCCTCCTTCAGGAAAAAGAACATCGTACCAGGTCACAATTTACAATGTGTAAAGAAATTACGTGCAAGAGATGTGATAAATTGGTAGATAATTTTTGAGGAATAAATCTAATAAAAATGTACAAATCCTCTATATAGAAATTTTGGGAAAAACTAATGAAAACAGAAGTAAATGCAGACTTACTCCATGTCCATTGATCAGAAGGCTCGATATAATAAAAATATCAATTCTTCCAAATGTATCTTAGATTCAATGTGATTTCCATTAATATACAATGGTTGGTGTGACTATGGTGTGACTATATCACTCTCTTTGTAGGGGCTAGTAAAGTGTCCCAAATAGCCAATACAGTCTTGAAAAAGTAAGAGAACTTGCTCTACAAAATATAAAGGGCTTGTTTTAAAGCTACAATAACTGAGAAATCCAGATATTGGCTAAAGGACAAACAAATAGTCAAATGAAGCAGAATAAAGCTTCTAGAAATAGACACTCACAAATATGGGCATTTGATTTGTGGCACTATACAAACTGGATATTTATATGAAGAAGCTTGATGACAACCTCAGATCACATGTAAAATCAATTCTAGGTAAATTGGAGACCTAAATGTGAAAGCCAAAACAATCATGTATATTGAGGAAAATTTAGAATTAATTCCTACGTTTATTTCAGCACTATTTACAATAGCCAAGGTACAGAAATAACATAAATGCCCCCTGACAGACGAATGGATCAAGAAGATGAGGTATGTATACACAATGGAATACTACTCAGCAATCAAAAATGATAAACTCATGCCCCTTATGACAACATGGATGGAGCTGGAAGGGATTATGCTAAGTGAAATAAGTCAGAAGAAAGAAGATAAATATCACTTATATGTGGAGTAGAGAGAAAACAAAGAAAGTGGCAGGGAAAAAATAAGTCAAAACTTGCAAGCTGACCGTAGATCTCAGGCACACGCAGGAGTGTGAAGAGCCGCAAGGGACTGTAGTGATGACTCAAGGGGGCTGTGGTAGGGGAGAACCACAGAGACTACCCCGAGGACAGACATCAAATGTTATCCCAAAAATTACAAAGAGGTAAGGAAAAAAAAATAGGCAGAATTAAACTGAAGTGAGTAAGATGATTTTAATTAGCTGCTAAAAAGAGAAAGAAAACTGGGAAGTAATTGCCATAAAATCAAGACAGTGATTCTGTCCGGATGGAGGGCAAGGTGGAGGTGACAGGAATGGGATGCAGGTGGCCGCTCAGATCCTCGAATGTTCAGTTTATTGACCTGGGCGCTAGTTACCGGGGTGTTTAAGTTTACAACAATTTACTAAGTCGTATATATTTTTAAAAATACTTTTCTGAATGTTCTCTTCTATTGAGGTTAAAATGTTTATATTTTTAGCTCCTATTGCTTTCCTGAGCTTCTGACATCGTTTAAATTCTAATAGACATGTCCACTGACCTGTTCCTCTCGTCCTTCAACCTCGACACACTTCAAATTGAATATTTTCTACCCTAAAAATCTACTCTGCTCGTTTCATTCTGCAAATGGGTAAATTGCTCTACTCAGCCTTCTAAACAGGAAATCAGGATATTCTTGTCTCCTTCTCTTCCTTAATACCACATTCAACAGAGTTTTGTTGATTTTGTCTCTTCATATCTTTTGAACTTATCGCTCCTGTCCACTTCTTCCTACCACCTTTGCACCCGCTGACATGGTTTCTGGCCTGTACCACTTCAACAGTCTCCTCACTGTTGTTCTTTTCTCCTGTCTGGTCTTGCCTGTGCCTGCCCTGTCTTCCACACTCTAGTCAGAGTTTGCTGATCTGTCCACCCCTCATTAAATTTGCTCTGGCTCATGCCAGCTCCACAAATCAAACTCCGGCTTTCTCTATGGATTATTAATTTTGCTCTTTTAGTTAATGCTTCTGAAACTGTCTTATTTGCTGGAGGTGAAGTGATTTTTTTAAGTTTTTTTTTTTTTATTTATGCATACAAGAACTGGGATGCAGGCCAGAGGTGTGGGGGGGTGAGAGGATTCCCCAGAGACAGAGTAGGGAGCAGAACAGGCAGATCTACTGAAATACACTGCTGAGGGGAGCAGTGGGGAGACAGAAGAGTCCTGCTGCACCATGTGGGAAGCTCCCTGGCCTGGGATTGAACTCGTGCTCTAGTAGCTGCGGACACTCCCGTTATGCCACCAGGGAGGCCCCTGAAATGATATTTTATTAATATATATTTTACATCGTTCTTCCTTTTTGTACAACACATGCTTTCTCTTTTCAGATGTAGTCCCTATAAAATTCCCATCACCGATTCACCCCTGCACCATCACCATAGTTCCTTGTGCTCTTCTCTCCCTTGTTTTGATCCCTCTTCCTCCCCGCCCCCTGCAGAGTGTCTCTGGTTAGTAGTTGCCTGTAGATTTTGTTTTTTAATTTATTGTAGAATTTTTCCCCCCTATCCCTTATTTGGTTGCCCTACATTCTGGAGGTGAAGTGATTAAAGAACAAAGCACCCACTTCCCTTCTCTTCTCCCTCCCACTTGGCTCTTGTACCCCTTCCCCAAAGTGACCTACTGGACTTCATGTAGCTGTAAGTGTGCAAGGTTATTGTATAGCACCAGGAAGATCGCTCTCTGTAGCTGTGTAATAGTCACCCCTACTGCAAACTCCAGGGAATATAAAAATAAGACTCAATAAATGTATAGTGAAGGTCTTTGACAGAATGTATCAGAGGCAAAAAGTGTCACCTCTTGTGGACAGATTCATGGTCCATCCACAGTAGGACGGGGATGCTGACAAGGCCTTCACAATAGAGAGAGCATCTAACAGAGGAGCAGAGACAGGCACTTGAAAGCTTGCACACAAAGAGTGGGCTGTTCAGTATTTATAAGTTTAGACCTCGTGTTGGAAGATTGATTGTTTTAAAAAAAATCTGCTGTGTCTGCAGTGAGGCCAGCCAACATTCAATTTGACTGGGGCTTGATAGGAGGCATTATTTTCCATTGATTATTTTTATCCAATACTTGACAGGAAGGCTACATTCCTGAACTGGCTACAAAGTCATAAATATTTAAATCCAAGTTATTTACCATGCATAGAAATAATCAGGTCATGATAGCTACCTTATATGTTGGGTGACTTGATTATTGATTTTTTGCAACTCTAATCTAAATTCTACGACAATTCATTGAAATGACTTAGAGGAGATTTTTGTTTTAATACTGCCACAGATGGTCATCTCACATACACAGGTTCACAAAGCAAGAGAGCTAGGAAAAAACTGTGAACAGTCATCTTCTATGCTTTGGTTCAAAGTACATGATTTAAGGAAAGATCTGTGCTAAGATGTGGCTCTGACAACTACCCTTCAGGTGATGCAGTGGTCCCAGGGCCTCAAGCAAGATATTCTAATTGGGGTCACAACTAATCACATAACTAATTAATTAGGGTCAGGACTTGAATCCAGGTCTCCTGACTCTTAACCTAAGGCTCTTTCTTGTTTTTCTTTTAATATTTATTTATTTATGCATACAAGGTGGGGTGTAGGCCAGAGGTGTGGGGGGAGGGGTTGAGAGGATTCACCAGAGACAGAGTCGGGAGCAGAACAGGCAGATTGACTGAAATACACTGCTGAGGGGAGCAGCAGGCCAGGCAGGAGAGGTCTGCTGTACCACATGGGAATCTCCCTGGCTGGGGATCGAACTCATGCTGCAGTGGCTCTGGATAGCTTCATAGTGCTGTGACTTAAGCCGCTGCACCACCAAGGAGGCCCCACTCTTTCTTGTTTTTAATAAGGATTGCAATTTCTCCATCATTTGGGATCTTTGTTCATATAGGGAGCAAAGGGAGAGCATCCTGCTTTTCCTGGGTTGATCTGGAGCAAACATCTAGACTGTTCATATAAGTCATTAGTAATAGTGAGTCTTTTTACTTACTGATCACTTATATCCAGGCTCTGTCACAGGCTCTGGTCCTACCTTATCTCTGGGCCTTCCAGCAAGAAAGGGAGGTAGGAATATTTCATGTGAGTATGAGAGATATTAAGCACCTTGTCTCAGGCCTGGCGACTACCTGACCTCAGCTCATGTGACCTACCTGATTATTATCCATAGTTTTGGGATAACTTCAGGGAACTTGGATCTCTCTGAATGAGAAGTTCATTGTAAACTGGTGTGAACTTGGCTAACTATCCCCACTTAAGTCTCAGTGGATCCTGTTACAAAATATGAGCTTTCTGATTATTTATTCTGAGGGAGGACAAGCGCCTAGAGAATTAAAACATGGAGTGTAAAGATGTTCGCTTATTTATTAATGAATTTAACAAACATACATGAAATTCCTACAACCTTGAAGATTTTGAGTTAGCCATTGAAGTCACAAACAAGAGGCAGAATGTTAAGAAATACATACCGTAAACAGGGCCTGCCATTCCCTGCTTCTGGGACCTTGGGCAACCCACCAATGACCTGTATTTCATTCCTTTGGGCTGCTTTATGTGGTTATTGTGTAGAACAGGGTTTCTCGTCAGTGAGGGATCTTTGCTTCCTCAGAGGCCATTTGATAATGTCTGGAGACATTTTTGGCTGTTACAGGTAGGGGGCAGGGGCTGTCACTGGGCATAAGATAGCTTAAATAACAGTGAATTACCTATCCAAAAATGTCAACAGTGTTGAGCTTCAGAAACCGCAGTGTTGATACAATGCATGCACTCACATGAGTGTAAAATAGGTAACATCACCAGCAAAGTTATGATTCACAGGGAATGTCCCAGCTGGCCCTGGCCAGTGCCTCCATGAGAGGGTCCATCCCCATAGTAGTTTCCTATCTATCTCCCCTTAGAAGCTTACCCTAGTGGTCAGGACCATGGACAGGGGCTTGTCCCTGAGGGTGGAGAAGGGTGGGAGCTGCGGGAGGTGCTGGGTGTGATGCTGAGTAGGGGTATGAATTATTTCATTGGTACCTTGCCTTCATGCCACCCATGAGAATGCTGGAGTTAGGACAGGGGCAGTGACTGGCCCAGGGTTAGGCCGCTGGCATGTGGTGGGGCTGGGGCGTCATTGAAGGGGGCTTAACATAGAGATACTACTTTTCATCACAAGCTCAACCAGCTTCCTTTGGCCCCCATGCCCATAAAGAAAAATGAAGGGCATCGCAGCTTTTATATAAAACAAGATTTAAAGTAAGTATTTGAGGCCAAGAAAAAATTGCATGCCTATGTAACAGATTACTTCAGTTTCCGCTATATTATTAAATAGTATCAGGATCGGAATTTTTGAAAATAAATTTTGTGCTTTCAACAAAATTCAAAGGTATAATCGTTTTCTTTGACATTATTTATAAAAGTGATTAATTCTTTACTTAGCCCATTCTGAATTCTACTTTTTTAATATAACATTTTCTTTCCCACTAATGAGTAATAAATTACAGTCACGATCACTCTGTTACTTAAAATACATGAAGTTTCTGTTCATTATTCTCAGCTTTCAAATGGGGTGTCATTGAAAGGAGGGGGGAGGTTCGGAAATAGTACTTTTTCCAATGCAATTACCAGGGTGTGTATTTAGGACTAGGCACTCATTATTTTTATAAAATCTTGCCAACTTTATTACAGTTTTATTTGGGTAGTTTCTGCCTGGGTGGAGCAGTGTGGGGCTGGGCAGGCCTGCTGATTCGGCTGTGTGGGCTCCCCACGGTCTTTCTAGACCCCACTTAGGCCTCGTGTGAGATTTGTGTGTGAACCTCAATTCCAGCTCCAAGTCCAGTGATGTTACACCAGGAACTTCACATGGGCCAGTGAGGAAGAATTAGCAAACTCTACAAATTGGGGGTCTGGTTGTTCATTTACTGGCTGGGCACAATGAGGAGAGGGGGCCCCGGGACTTACAGTTTGCCCTAGCCCTGCTCCCTGGTGCAGAAATCAGTCAGAAAGAGCTACTTTTGCTCATTCCGAAACCCAGCCCTCAGCACACAGCGGCCCTCTGGTAAGCTCCGCCTCCTGGAGACTCGTCTTCTGCTAACTCACTGAAAGGCAAAAAAAAAACGAGCTCCCAGTGCCCTGAGATCAGCCAGCGATTCCCACACCCCGATAGCCGTCAGACTTATCTTACAATTTTTAAAATAATGGCTTTTGGGGTTTGGGAAGTGTTTTGATTTGGTTTCCGGAGCATGCACTAGATGTTGGTTACTTTCTTCCTAACCTGCAAACCTCAGTTTTGCTTGCGGATTCTGACTCAAGTAGGGTAATCCTGGTTCTACCTCCAAGGCTTAATTGGGAGTGGGCTTCACCAGTCTGGCTGATCCCATCTTCCTTGCTCCTGATTTGTTTAAGCTTAGGCACGTGGACCAGTTATGGCTCAGTTACAGGAGTCTAATGGCGTGAAGTTGGTGGGGCAGAGACAGTGGACGGCTTCCAGCTTCTGAGGAAGAAGGAGACGCAGAGAAGGGTGGGCCTCCTGCCTGGAGTGTGGTAGCCATATCTGAACAGGGAGAAGAGTGACCCTGAAGGCAGCGTCCAAACTCGCGGAATGGGATGGTGGGAAATAACATATGAGCTGCTGAACGGACCAGTGTGAAAACCTGCCTTGCTCTAGACTCCTACTCACCGTTTGAGAGAGTTTGAACAGGTTTTCTGTTATTGGCACTTAAAGCAATTCAGCTAATGTGTTAGAGCAGTCTGGGGATTTTGTATTTTAATTTTATTATTTTTTTAAGATTTATTTGTTTATGCATACAAGGGCTTGGGTGTAGGCCAGAGGTGTGGGGGGGGGTGGTGAGAGGATTCCCCAGAGACTGAGTGGGGAGCAGAACAGGCAGATCCACTGAAGTACACTGCTGAGGGGAGAAGCAGGGAGACAGGAGGGGTCTGCTGTTCCACGTGGGAACTTCCTGGCTGGGTATTGAACTCGTGCTGTAGTGGCTGCTGATAGCTTCATAGTGCTGAGACTTAACCCCTTGTGCCACCAAGCAGGCCCTAGAATTTTGTATTTTTAAAGTGTTCCTAATGATTTTCAGCATCAGTCAAGTTGGGGAAACAGCAGATTGGGTCCTCTCTAAATCAAAGGTAGGTTGAGATGGCTGCTCCCCGAGGCGATGGAGCTCCGGAGGGAGTTGTACCAGGGTACAAGCATCCTGTCCATTTGCCCAAGCATCCTAATAAAAAAGTACCATTTTCCCTGTGTGGCCTGGTGCAAAGAAGGTAGGACCCATTGAACCACTGTGTTTCACGCAGTGTGGTGGAGAGGAAGTAGGACTGACTCACCAAATAGCTGTGTCATCTCGGAATGTGCTTTGTCTATTTGCTTCTCAATTCTGCCTTCTAGAAAGTTATATAAAAGCCCCTATTTTAATGATCACAAATGGCAAGTGTGAGGATAAATTGCAGCAATTTGGATGTGAGCCCTGAGCTACTTGGTTACATGTTTTCTTTGTCAGGCTTTTGAGCGGTCAGTATAGGGGTGGGTTGGGTCTAGCTGTGTGTCTCAGTGGCCCGTCATCCTCATTCATTCTACAGGACCCAGAAAATGAGTTTTATTCTTCAGCACAGGTGGGTAGGTGTCGCTAAGCTTTTAAAGGCATCACACAACCCAGGGAGATCTTAGCAACCAAATGAAGTCAGATCTTCCTTCTGGCTGCTAGTACCCCTATTTCTTCTGCCCTTATTTCTATCAGTCCAGGGCTTGAGCCGCTGCTTTCTAGGTTCTAACAGTTTTCTGTCTCCCTGAGGTGACTTTGCCCACGACTCTGTGCAAAAACAAAACAAAACATTCACCAGCAGTTAAACTAAAAAATGTAGTGATATATTTTTATTCACAAAAAATTAATAATTAACATTTATTATTGTAGTTATTATATATACATGTTTATGATAATAAATAATTAATAAATTAATAAATAATCCAAGAGCAGCCTGGATTCCACCCTTCAAGACATCCACTTTTTATGTTTTTTTTTTAAGATTTATTTATGCATACAAGCTGGGGTACGGGCCAGAGGCGTGGGGTGGCGAGAGGGTTCACCAGAGACAGAGTGGGGAGAAGAACAGGTAGATGGACAGAAACACACTGCTGAGGGGAGCAGCAGGCGAGGCAGGAGAGGTCTGCCGCACCGCATGGGAATCTCCCCAGCCAGGCATCGAACTCGCGTCGCCACTGCCGACAGCTCCACAGCGCAGCGATTAACCGCTGTACCACCAGGGAGGCCCTTCATGTTTTACCCTGTTGTCAATCAGCATTATTTTTATATCCATGCTGCTTTATTAAAAAGCAAAACCAAAAACAGTAGCGATAACCTAAAAACGCACAAAGCATCTCAGAGTCTCCTCGCTCTCCCTCTGCTGTTTGCATCAGTCCTATAGTTGTTCTTCCACCCAAGTCTCAGGTATTTCCACTTCTTTCCATTTCCACCACCACCCCTCACCTAGCCTCTGCCATTTCTCGACCTGCTCCTGTAGGCTCCCTACTCATCTCCTTGTTTTCACTCCTGTTTTGTAGAATTTATTTTATTTGCCAATAGCTGCGAGGGTCATCTTTGTAAATTTAATCTTGTCATTAATAAACTCCACTAATAAACTTTCCAAAGACTACTCATTGTACCCAAATAAAACCTGGTTTCCCTTCGAATGGTTTAAAAGACTCAGTACAAGCTAAGCCTGCCTGTGTCTCCTGCTTGTTCCTTACTAGCTTTTCCCAGCCATTTCACCCCAGGATCTTGGCACTTCCTGTTTCCTCAGCCTGAACTGTTGCTCCTCTGGCTTCCCCACACGGCCACTCCCTCCCTGGTCTCAACGATAATGTCACTTCCACGGAAAGATCTTCTCTATTCACCAAGCCAAATTAGCCCTTCAGCTATTTGATACCAAATCGTTCTGATTTATTTCCTCTTCTGCATGTATCAGATTCTAAAATTGTCTTTTAAAAATGTTTTGTCTATTTTCTCCCTTCTTTCCTAGAAGGTAAGAAGCAGGAGAATTATGAACCTTGTGTACCTTATTTACTGCTCCATCTGGTGTTTCAGTCTTTGGCCATATATAATCAGAACCAATAACAACGTAGTGAACCAGCGAATGCATGAACAAATGAATGAATGACTGAGATCAGAGTGAGTGTTCCTCTGTTTCTGTATTTTTCTTTTTTACTTTCTAAAATGTTAAGCCTGCATTTCTTTTTTTTAAATAATGTATGTATTTTTATTGTTATTTATATCTTTTACATTTTGTATTCCCCTTGGGTACCCCACCACCAATTCACCCGTGATCCATCTCCATGTCCCTTGTGTTCTTTTCTATTCCAGCTTGTGCCCTTACCCTCCCCTCCCCCCCACCCCCGCTGAGTGTCTCTCTCCTATTTGGTTTCCCTATAGTCCTGTTATAAGTGAAACCATTCGATATTTTTCTCTTTCTTTTTGGCTTATTTCACTGAGTATGATCCCCTCTAATTCCATCCATGTCGCTGCAAATTGCATGTGTTTATCTTCTTTCCATGCTGAATAGTATTCCATTGTGTATATGTACCACATCTTCTGGATCCAATCATCTATTTTTGGGCATCTGGGTTGCTTCCATACCTTTGCTATTGTGAACAGTGCCACAATGAACATACGGG
>PVIJ01002637.1:0-59709 GCA_004024925.1 Scalopus aquaticus
CAACTCAAAATGGATAAAAGACCTGGATGTAAGACCTGAAACCATAAAATGTATAGAAGAAAATATAGGCAAAACTCTACATGACATACATCTCAGCAAAATCTTGAAAGACACATCCCTCAAAGCGAAGGAAGTGAAAGACAATATAAACAGATGGGATTATATAAAAATAAAAAGCTTCTGTACAGCAAAAGAGACACTAACCAAAACTAACAGACACCCTACCAACTGGGAAAAGATCTTTGCACACAATACATCTGATAAAGGACTGATAACAAATATTTTATTTATTTTTTTTAAAGATTTATTTATTTATGCATACAAGCTGGGGTATAGTCCAGAGGCGTGGGGTGGCGAGAGGGTTCACCAGAGACACAGTGGGGAGCAGAACAGGCAGATAGACGGAAATACACTGCTGAGGGGAGCAGCGGGCGAGGCAGGAGAGGTCTGCCGCGCCATGTGGGATTCTCCCCGGCTGGGCGTCGAACTCGCATCACTGCTGCCGACAGCTCCACAGCGCAGCGCTTAACTGCTGCGCCACCGGGGAGGCCCTATTTTAATAGTACTTTCTTTGATAAGATTTCAGCATGAAACCCAAATCCACAGTGCTTTGGGTAATGAATAGTATTTTCATTTGGAAGCGTGCACACTGCCCCATGCAGGTCAAGTGGCTGATTCAGTCCCCCTGATTCAAAACCCTAATAATCTACACACTGGTTTCAAGCCATTGTAACCTTTCATTTTTCATCTCCATTAAAAACCCATACATAGTTACATACACAGAAAAATAATTTTATCTTTGGTTCACATATTTAATTTTCCTCTTCTGAATACTACTCAGCATCCATACCCTTCAGAAATCCTTTATTACCTGGAGCTGAACCTATGAACATGTTGGCCTGGGAGTGAAGAGGTTACTACCAGCACTGTCCTGTCATGATCTCTGAGTGATTTTTTGGCTCCTTTCTGAATAAAAGCAGGTCATCTTAGCAATATTAGCATCGAAAAATTCCAAAAGCACTCTCCCTTTGAGTGATTACCATCCTGTATACCTTCTAAATTAAAGCTTTGCACCCCCACAAACACACATGAGATCCTTTAATCCTCTTCTATAATTTCTCCTTCTCCTTTCCCTGCCCTAAATTCCTTCTTCCTTGTCTAGAGCTGTCAAAATAACCCACAGGCACTCACGTGTCATTTTGGACTGAGTCTCTTGATGGAAAAATTAAGCATTCTCTTTCTCTTCCCTCAGCTTCACAAGGACAGTAGTCCCTGTCCAAGATACAGCTTTAATAACTGCCTTTAGAGAAGTATTTCTCTTTCTGAGTTAATTACTCCCTGTTTACCACAGAGAACAATCTCCTGACCTTGACTTTATTAGTACTGAGCTTTTACTAGCCATGTTATCCAATCCAAACTATTTCCATCTGTTTCTCTTAGTACAGTCCAATTACTCTCCTGGAATAATGTAGTAAATGAGAATTTCTCATAAGGGATCCCCATGGAGCTAATGTCTACATTAACAGTCCCCATGATGTTAGCGAAAATGTCAGTAGGGTAATGAACGAGGTAGTGGAGCATGGTGACTGGAAAGACATGCGTGTGGAGATCACTTGCTGACTCATGATAAGACTGAAGTTCTCAGTCTGCTTAACACAAAGGAAGAAATGGGCCCTTCTCCTAACTCCACAAAGTAGAACACACATTATCACATTTATTATTGAAAATCTGCAATAGGTATTATCAGCAAAGAAAAGAACGAGTTTAACTTTACACTGAAGATTACATATTTTTCCTAGACCTCATTGACCATTAATGTTTCCAGAGGTAAAATCACCTCTGTTCTGAGTCAGTTTCTTTCCTATTAATTGGAATCCTCTCTGTTTCTGTTCTCTCATAACCCAAAGCCTAACTCTCCTCAGCACCGACTGTGAACAGGATTCTTCTCAATCCCAGAACAAGACCCAGTAATTCCTGCTCTCTCCTGATAGATGGAACAGGCATTAGTTTTCCTCAGAGGAAGCCCCGACTCTCCCCTCAACTCTCATTGCTTCTTCACGGAATGGCCTGATTTTCTCTAACGCCAGGAAAGATAGTCACTAGAGTCAATAATATGTTGACGCTTAAAAAAAAAATGTGAATTACTTTTTAATGTCAGAAAGCACAAATATATGGAGAAAGAAAGGTTTGTTCAATAACTGCTTCGAGAAAATGTTTGAAAGAATAAAAATAGTTATATATCCCCCATCCTAGTGATTAGTAGGTTAAATATTTTTTGTTAAAAAAAATGAAACTGTAGAAGTAAAGAATAAAATAGAGATAAATTGTTCTGATATTTGTATACATTTTCCAGGAATGATACCAGGAGCCATGAAGATAAAAACAAATTCATTTCACAATATAGTCTTTAAAGTATACAAACTTAAGACAAATTCCAAACCTGAGTATGCTGCATTATATAAAAAAAAGGATAAGACCACTAACGACAGATAGAAAACAATACATGCTTAAAGTCTAAATTATTCAACCTAAAATAAAGTGGGGCATGGGAGTCCAATGAGAATCTCTACTTAAACTAAATATTCTATTTATTTGAAAACTAATTGTTTGCTACAGACATAAATAATTTATACTGTTAAACAGAATATGTAAACAAAAATGTCAAAGGTATGAATTTCTGTTCACCAATCCAGAAGTGTTTCATTTACAACGAATATACTCCCATTAGCCTCACTTAAAAATTTCATGGACTTCATGTTAAAATTTAGAAAAGATTTTGATTCCTCAAATGTCAATTTTCTATTTTCAATATTTGAAGAATCTGATTTCAGCCAATATGCAAAAACTATTGTCAGCATCTTGTCCATATATTCTTTATTAAAAACCCAGCACACATCTAACCCCTAACAAAATTTAGAGTTACATTTTACAGTGCAGATTTCTAAGGACCAACTTAGAGCTACAGATTGAGTCTTTCGCATTACTGTACTGGGAATTTGCATTTTCAGTAAGTACCTCCACGTGATAAAATTCATGTGCAGATTCTTGTTCTCCTGTTTTGCTTCCCTTTCTCTTCTTATTCCATCTCAAATAACCAACATAGTTTATGTGGAAGGCAGGAATTGGTATCATTGACCTGTAGTGGAAAGTGCACCTCTTGTTTTTTCTGCCTTAATCTTTTCTATGTAAGATGACAGTTCCTAATCTTTCAGTAGGAAGTAATCCCCTCTAGGGTAGTCAATTAACTGTCATGCTTGACTGCATTTGGTATTCTTAGCAAGCTGTAAAAGAGGAACAAGATGGAGAGTGTGACTAGAATGCACAGCTCAATTGGTCGATTTGGTAAAGTATCCTAAAGATCATTTCCCTAATCCAGCAGCCTCCATAATTTTAGAGCATGTTGCCATCACACACACAAAAAAAAAGTGCCTGTATATTTTTAAATCATTTAAAAACCAAATATAATACTGTATTAATTTATTATGTAGATTATAAATGTATACAAAAACAGAACTCTGAAAGATACTTTAAAAAAATAAGTTAAATAACATAAAGATGCTTATTACCACTGAATTGCACACTTGAAAATAGTTAGAATGGTAAATTTTGTCATGCATATTTTAAAATAATAAAAAAAGTTATAAGTAGAATGTTCTGGTATATTAGTTCCCATTGCCTGGTATGCCTCGTGCAGCACCTAACTAGTGCTGAGAGAAGCTTCAAGGAAGGATGAGCGTACCACATTCCTTATTCCCACTGATAAAGGTCAGGCTTCCTGTGAAACAGACCTCCATTGGGAAGCATCTGTGACCTTGAAAGAAAACTAACATATAATATCACCTATGTGATCTTAGAGAAGTTACTTAAACACCCTGACATTAAGCTTCCTAATTTTTAGAATGGGAGTAAAAAATATTTTACATTTATTTGTATCAAATATGTGCTAGAGTACTTTACATCAAATATTTCAAAATCCTCAGGGTGGCTTCATAGTCTCGATTACACTGGTCAACAGTGAGATCATTACTGACTTAAAAAGGCCCTAATCTGTAGTATCTTGGTGTGCTGAACATGATATAACCCTGAAAATTTATTAGCTCTCGTATTATATTTCATATAATTCATTTTATATGTTTCACCATGTAAATTTATCCAGTAGGACTGTAGCAATATCCTAAATCAGCCTAGAATGATGTAATATTGCATTGCATTGCATAATACCATCATGCACACATCATCCAGAGTTGAGTGCATCATTTTCTGAGGCAATGCAATATTACTGCCAGGCGGCTGCTGAAGTAAGCTGACGTCAGCAGTGCACTCTATAAAGCCCTGTTGGAAAGGTTGAGCATTGAAAATATTTCAGACTTTGTGCAAGACAGTTTAAGCTACTGTGCCATAGAACTGTTATTATTTTATCCATTTAGGCACAATACAGAACAGTAATGCCTCAAAAGTGCATTGATAACATGGACAATTTCTGTTCTATTTGTGGAGAAGTGACATTTGCCAACCAGAAGAAAAATATCACTTCTCAAGTGAAGAAGGCTTAGCATCTTTACTTCGGATGCAAAGTTGGTGACCAAGACAAGCCTTGGGCCCCACATATATGCTGTGCTACATGTACAACACAGCTTTCACAGTGGTTCAATGGCAAAAGAACATCCATGCCATTTGCATTCCCATGGTGTGGAGAAAGCCAAGCAACCACATAAAAGACTGTTACTTCTGCTTGGTTCCTCCTCTTTCTGGTGGAATAATGAAGCAAAAGAAGTCGAGAATAGTCTACCCAAACATTCTGTCTGCATTGAGACAAGTTCCACATGGTGAGGGACTTCCTATTCCAGAACCTCCAGCAGAATATTCTCTTGATTGATCTGATGAGGGCAAGGGTGAACCGACGTGTTCTTCTCCTATGCCATCAGCATGCAGTGATCCAGATTTTCACTGTGGTGCATCATCAACCCCACACAGACTAACACAGGAAGAACTCGATGACCTGGTTCGTGATTTGGACTTATCCAAGAACAAGGCAGAATTGCTAGGATCCAGACTCCAACAATGGAATCTTCTAGAAGATGTCACAATGACTCTCTATCAAAAGCGCCACCAGCACTTGGAGCCTTTCTTCAGAAAGGAAAGTACTCTGGTATTCTGTTCCGATATTGAGGGCCTCATGAATGCCTTATAAATCACTCATGACCCACAAGAATGGAGACTATTTCTAGACTCTTCAAAACTGAGTCTTAAGGCTGAGCTTTTGCACAATGGAAACCGTCTCCATCTGTTCTATTCCTGAACAGCTGTACAAGAGACAAGCGAAGAAATCTAAGAAGTAGTCTATGACTTGATTTTTTACAGGTATTAACTGTAGACCTATTTTGGCATGCATTTTGTGATGTAAACATCAACTTATTGCAGATTACCAAAAAAAAAACTAGAGCCAAAATTAAAATTTGAGTGTCATAATCGTGTTGAGCACATACAGATTGATAGGAAATGACTAATTTTATTTCAGTAACATGACTTTTGTAAAAATTTGTTGACCAGTGTTATTATTCAGGTTCTTTTAATGAGAAAACAAAGATTAAATAAAATCAAACAATTTGTCTGAGCGCACTCTGTTATAGTGGAACATCTTCAGGATCTAAATCAAGTTTCTGCTTCCAATACACTCCTCCTTGCACCTTCTAGAAGTGACAGAAGGTATCCCCACCTGCAAGGATTTTGTGAAGATTAAGCCATATAATTTTGTAGTGTATTTTGCACAGTTACTAGCTAGAATAGACCCTTTTGGAAAACTTTCACCTTCACTGCTGAATATGCAGTCAATAAGTGACTTTTCCTTAGAGGACACATTAATGGTGACATTAAAGGCAAATTCAGCTGTGAGTCTCTCCTCCCTTTCTCCTCCCTCACACATACACACACAACACATTTTCAACAGTCACAATCATGAAAAATTAAATGGTGAAATTAAAATTCAAAGAATAATTAATAAATATTATTAAAAAACAACAAAGACTTTTTCATATTGCATATTAGAAAGCTGAGGCTCAGCAATTTTGACTCACCAAAGGTTACATGAGTAATATGTAGCAGAATTGATTTTATAACCCAGTCTTTGAACTCCTGGCACTGTCCTGTGGAGAGGAACTACTTCTGCCCTATGAAGAGTAGAAGATAAAGGGCAATGTAGACAAGAAAGAGGCAGTAGAGATGATAGTTCTCAGGACAACAAAGAAGTCTGATGGGTCTAAGTGGAAGATCTGTGTCCTCACCAGTGAATGTTATTTGTTACAAGTGACAAGGACTTTTCATTGAAGTAGATGAGTGGAAATCTCCTTTTCTCTGATTACCACCTTGTGTCCCCTGGTAAGTTTTGAGTTGCAAGATGCATGGCTTTTTTGAACTACCCGTTCTAGAGTTTCTTCATTCCATTATTTACCTATGCAGTGAAGACAAGCAAAATGAATTGTATTAAGTGGAATTAATGGTGGAACATGCTTCTCCATGAATCTCTCACATTTCTGCACACCTTGCTAGCAGAGGCACTGCCTGTCTGTGATCCATACCATCTTTCCAAGGATGTTATACAGTGCAGTCTTGAAAGGGGAAGATAGCGTCTCCCTCTAAAGCAAAGAGCAGATGTGGCTATTGCCCATAATAATTGATTTGGGTTACTTAAGATGGGGTTTACCTAAGATATTTTGAGGTTAATATGAGGTTACCTAAGGTTATTTTGGGTTTCCTAATATCTCTCCTATTACACAACCATTGACTGTGAAGACATCACCTGACTCACTCCATTGGCCATGGAGAACCAGCAGAAACTGATACTCTGACTGCTGCTGCTGCTATAAGTAATAAACTGCCCTCGTCTCTGATTCATGAGTTTTGTGTCTTCTGCCTACGTCAGTGAAACAGGACCTGTAACTGGGAACAAAGCATATGATGGTGGACAACACATGTGCCCTACCTTGAACGAGGTTAGGTGAGAGAAGAATAACATGGTGGGAGGTGGGAGGCAGGTAATACCTTGGTAGTTTTTCCAAAGCTGTCAGTCTTTAACAAGGGCTTAAACTGAGCTCTTTCAGCTGGTGTGTAATCATCAAGTTTCTCATTTTCAGTGACCATAAATCTAGGTTGGTTCAATCATGCTGCTGGCATGTAATAATTAGGCAATTCATGTATTGGTGTCAGTAAATGACAAAAGGCTATGCAACAAGAAAAAAAATGAGTCACAATTGGTTATTTCTTTTATCTTGCTTCAGTTATTCTGACTTGTTGGGAGAATGTCATTTCAGGTGGCATTGGATTCTACCATAAGATGCATCATGTGAAAAATAGTTTTTTTTTTTACCTCAGGACAAGATTTTGTGAAGTCCTAAAGTGGTGATAGTGGTGATTATTACTATATTAAATAAAATGTACTTTAATCTTAACATGAAAGTATGAAATAAAAAACTATATCTGAAAATTAGCACATAAAAGAAGTTTAAATGATTATAGATAACTGGAAGCTTTTTCAAAGGGAAAATTATTTACTCCAGAATATTTATTCTGAATGTCATGTTAGCAAATTTACATGGTTATCTCTTCTACTATTTTAGTTTTTAAATAGTGTTCTTTAAAGCTTTTAAAATGGGGCAGCATTTGAGTGCGTGACATTTCAGTTTAGTATTCTTTCACTAAGGATATGGTATACTTTGAAATTGCTGTGTTCTCTCACTCTTACTACCATTCTGCCAAACATAAATGTCAAGAGTAGGGAGGGCTGTCCCTTTCATCATGCTGAATTTTCTTATATTTAACAACCAGGCTCCATAATTTGTGAATAATCATTTGTGCAATGAATTAGTCTCTGGTGTTCTTTTGTGATTTGTCTGGTCCTCGCATTTCAGGGGAATAGAATCTGAGTCAGCAGAAGCTCTATGAAGGGTGTCTGTAAGGTATAAAATGGAAGAAGAGTATAAAATCTATTTACCATGTAATGTATTATAAAGGGTTATGGGATATTTCAGGTATATGGACCAGTATTTATTCTACATGTGAACATTTCTTTGAGTAAAAAAATGAAAATCAAAATGGAATTAAATTCTTTTTGGTGGATTATTGTATTGAGTGTTTGATTTTAATGCCAGACTATTTTCTCCCAGAAGGCAAATATTACTAACCTAAAAAGAATTTGACAGAAAGAAAAAAGTCTTCTGAAATATCAATCATGGACTTAGGGAAATTGTTTCCTCTTTTCATCCAGTGGTTTTTCTCTGCAGCAGTTGACATTTGAATTAGCAACTAGTTAGGAAGGAGGTAGAGGTTAGTTAATGGCCCTGAAACTTAAGAACATTTCTGATGTCTCAATTTGTAATTTAAAGTATGCTTCAGGTTTTAAAATTTGACGAGTGCTTTTTTGCCATCTATCCAGCTGTGTTTTTTGATTTATGACAGTGAAATATTTTTCTCAATCTAAATCCTGAACAGAAGAATGGAATTCATTGCTTTGCATTTGTGAGAATTGTAGTTTGAGAGAACATTAATCACTTGGCATAAAGAACTTCTTAAAACATCATTTTGAATAAGAAAAATGGCCCTTTATTAGGCACATCAAGATATTTGGGCATTTCCTGGTATCCAATATGAATGTACCAGATGGCTAATAATACACTGGTCCTCAGTTTGAAGATTTTATTACATAAAAATATAAACTCTCATGTGTCATATCTCCTAAGAGGCAAAAGATACGATGAAAATAGTCATATAAAAATATACACTATTTCCCCGATGCTAAATATATTTTGGAATCTGATACAGCATGAGTGACACAGAGCTCCTAGCCCCTAAGCACTAAGCTTTGTTCTGTCAAATAATTTCAGTAGCCCCAAACAAAGCTTTAGTTCTCTGGTGGAAACTTAAACCATAGCTGAGGAAATACTCATTTTTGCTTCAAGTGCCTGAAATCAAATTAAAATTTGTCTTTTGCATTTTTCTGTTGATTCTACACATGAAGACCAATTTGAAAATTGACACAGGTTTCCTCCAGCCTTTTCTGAAACAGCATGAATCAGAATGTAACCTCTTTGTTCTTATCAGAACTACAGCTGCTGATTTCAAGTAAGCATGCACATCCAGGTCCCCAGAAAGCCTAAAGTATTTCTAGAGGCAATTGAAGGAAGCTGTGAGTGCTGGGAGGTGACTTAAAAGAATGGACATAACTACAGAAGCCATCTTATTAAAGACCAGGACTCTGCTTTTGGAGTTTGACTGTAAACAGAGTCTCCCTTGCACATTCCAGCTTTGCTTTCCATGAACACAAATGGTTTTGCCTTTATACCTAAACTGCAAGGATGTCGATGCAGAGCTAGATTTCTTTCTCTACTCTCATACACATTAGGTATGGTTTATTTATGTATCGTTGGTAACTGAATGTGTCAGGTCCACCATGAATTTAGTAAGCCTTCCACTTTGTTTAGTAGAAGAAAAAATTAAAAAAGAATGTAGGATTTTAAAAAGTAAGAGCAATGTAAATTGTATTTGTGTAAGACTTTATTTGTCATGAAAAAACCACTTTATTGCATATACATGCACAAAACCCATTTTTTTTTTACTATGATAGAATAAAAGCATTCTTGGTGAGTACTTTGAATTTTTTTATTATATTTCTTTGATGTACCATAACTGTCATTTCACTCTGGACTGTTTTACAGCTCTTAGTTTATTTAATCTATCCTGGTTTTTTCCCCCTGTGTCCCTTTAGCATCATAATGTCATCTATTTTAGGCATCAATACCCTTTTCAGAATGAATTTCTGCATGCTGGACAAGCTAGGTTGGAAAGAGTCTCTGTAATTATTTTATGATTCCAGTCTTAGCGCATATACAACTGCAGTATTTACCAATATTTTTTTAAAACTAGAAGGATAATTTTAAAGAAGCCAGTAGAACTATTACAGTGCAGTAGCTTACAGAGTAGGGTTTAGCAGAAAGATACTTTCATCAGTGTAACTTTATTGAGTTCATAGTATATTAGACACTCTTCCAGGTGAGGCACTTGTAACACTGAGCAAAAAGACACGTTCTCCATTGCCGTACCTGTCACATTCTAATGAGGACAATAAACAGACAAACAGGCAAACAGATAATTATTTTATATACCAGGTGTTTATAATTGCCAGAAAGATAAATGATTTGGGGTAATAGGATCAGGAGTGACACATGAGGAGTGTGGGGGGCTACTGTACATCGTGTGGTCAGGGAAGCTTCTCAAAGGAGGTAGAATTTAATTTGAGTGAAAAAGAGGAAGCAAAATGTGTGAGGATTTGTGGTAAAGGTGTGTGCAGTTGCAGGACTAGCAGGTGCTCCTGATCGCTGTCAGGGCCAGAGGGAGACTAGCTGGAGTCAATCATAGACAATGACCACTGAAGGATGAAACACTGACCAAGGGCCAGATCATGTAGAACCTTGACCACATAGTAGGGACTTTAAATTTTATTCTAAAAATAATAGGAAGGCAATCGAAGGCTTTCAGCAGAAAAGTGGTGTGACCTGATTTAATATGTTGTTATAATTTTGATGATATGTAACTGACATAAATGCAAATATACAGTTGATTAATGTTGACATATGTATATCCATTGAAATCATTGCTGCAGTTAATGAGCATAGTCTTTTTTTTTTAAAGATTTATTTATTTATACATACAAGCTGGGGTACAGGCCAGAGGCATGGGGCGGCGAGAGGGTTCACCAGAGACAGAGTGGGGAGCAGAACAGGCAGATCAGAAATACACTGCTGAGGGGAGCAGCAGGCGAGGCAGGACAGGTCTGCCGCACCATGTGGGATTCTCCCCGGCCGGGCGTCGAACTCACATCGCGCACTGCCGACAGCTCCACAGCGCAGCGCTCAACCGCTGCTCCACCAGGGAGGCCCCCAATGAGCATAATCTTCTTGTAAAATATTTGTTGTATCGTTGTGTCATTCCTCCATCCTGCCACCCCCTACCACCCTTTTCCTTGTGCAAGTATTGGTCTGCATTCTGTCACTATAGATTAGTTTGAATGTTGTACAATTTGACCATTCTAGATTGGAATACTACATAATGTGTGTACTCTTTTTTTTTGCTCTGGTTTCTTTACTCAGGATGATTATTATGAGAGGCATCCACATTGTTATATACACCTGTAGGTCAGTCGTTTTCATTGCGTAATATCCCATTGCTTATATATTCCACAATTTGTTTATGCCTTCACCTGTTGAAGGACATTTAGGTTGTTTCCATGTTGTTGTTGTTTTCTGCTATTAAGTAGACTGCTATGAAAATTTGTGTACAAGTGTTTATATGAACATGTGCTTTAGTTTCCTTTGGGTAAAATGTCTAAGAATAGATGACTAAGGCATGTAGTATGTATATGCTTAATTTAAAAAAAAATGCGAAACCATTTTCCAAAGTGGCTGTACATTCTCACCAACAATATCTAGAGATTCCTGCTCCATATCCCATTAACACTTGTCAATTTTGTTTGTTTGTTTGTGTTTTAATTTTAGCTATTCTAACTGATCTAGAGTGGTCTCTCATGGTTTTCATTTCCGTTTCCCTAATGATGAACTAATGATGTTAAACATCTTTCATGAGCTTATTTCCAGTCTTTGGTGAAAAGTCTGTTTAGGTATTTGCACATTTTTTGAGTTGCTTGTGCTTTCGGAATCAAGGATTCACAGTGTGAGATGCTCATAGGATTCCTATAGCTGAGTTGACTGATTTAATTTTTATGAATAATTCTAGTTGTTGTGAAGTGATTGGGTATGTGGAGGTACGTACTAAACCATAGTTACTTGTTATTTATATATGTGAAGACACTATGTGGAGAATTAGAGATGATGAGAAGGAAGTTGGACAGGTGATTCTAAAATCCAGAGGCAAGTTCAGACAAGAAATTATGGATTCAGAGTCCTTCATCCTATCAGTTGTCTTTAAACACCATTTGTAGTCACAAGTCACATTGGATTTGGAGGGAGAAAAAAAACAAAACAGTAAACTCAGTAAACTTACACAAGAAATGAAACTACTGAAAAGGTACATAATCTCCAAGGGAAAATGTGACAAGACTGGTCTCTTTATCTTTATATTAGACTTCGTTAGGCTGGTGTGAGAACAAATCCTGCATAAAATCAGCTTTTTAAATGTCTGTATTTGAAACAAGAACCAGTTACTAACTTGGGGTTATTGGTGATAAATTCTTGTGCAGTAAACTCATAAACATCTATCAGTTCTGCTGTATAACTCTATGAAAGTAGTGTATAAGACAAAGGAGAAATTATTATATTCCTCCTAGTTTATGCAATGGATGTTATATAAAGAGAAATTGTGTACTAAAGTCCAAAAATAGAGTCTTTACTATTGCTATGTAAGTAGCAAGATGGCTACAACTATTTGAAACAAACATAGATGTCATTTTACTGACACTCTTTCTATGTGAAGGTTACATGGCACTACTTGTAACTATCTTTAAAAACACTTATTGTTTACTACTGCTGTGAAAGTCAGGTTGAAAAGTTACTAAACACTCGACCATCAATAAAATGTATGTATGCTTTCAATTTTAATTTTTATGTTCTTTAAGTTTATGTTTTGCTCAATGTATTGTCAACAAGTAGCAGAAAGATATAATTGGGTATCTGACCCATAATGCCAATAAGTATCTGTTGATTGAATAAATAAATGAATGAAATAATGAATACTGAATAAGTTTAGCTGATTAAATCCTTCACTTATGGCAAAAACCGAGGTGCCGCAAGTTAACTAGGATCTTGAGTGAAAGCTTCATTAATCCATACCTGTTTCATGTGTAAGAGAGTTCAAATGGTATCTCTGAGATGTAGCATGTAATCATGCTTTGTTTGTTCATGCCAACAAGTTTCTCCATACAGTGTTACTTTTAAAATATTAATTTGATAAAATGTGTGATTCTATGCATTGAAAGGTAGCAACATCTTAAAAGTTAAAGACAAGTAAACTGATCACCATATTCCTGATCATTTTTTATAATTCCACATTAGTATATCATTAGAAGTCATAAAAAATAAAATTATATAATCATAAACATGCTAATTTAATAAAAATGAGAAACAGCAATTAATTGGATATTAGCTTAAATTTTACATAAATTTTCTCATTTAATTCTTACAAACATGGTACTTGGTGCTAAGTACTATTATTGTTTTCCTTTTGTATTTGCAGAAACAGACACAGAGAGTTCCCAGTATTGCTCAGTTAATCAACAAATGGTTGGAGTAGGATTTGCTCATAAGAATTTTTAGCGTATGCCAAGCCCTTGTACTAAAATATCATTAATTATAGTAGCTTTCTTTTTAATGAGGGACTCTTAAAATTTCTATATCATATCATTAATGTGTGAAGATTGTTTTACTGGGTCATTTTCAATATTTTTTCCTACCAAATGTTTCTTTTTGTTGTTATTATACTTGATAGAAACAACGTCAGACAAGCTGAATAATGAAAGTATGAGGAAACATTCCTAGAATTCCCAGTATATACCATTTAGAATAATATTTGGTATTGGCTTTTAGAATATTGTGTTTATCATTTTAAGAGATTTTCTTAGTTTGGATTTTACATTATAACACAATGTCTGCAGTTTGTCTAATGTCTTTTCAGCACTTAATTATAAAGATACAATGTTCATGACACAATAGAATACATAGCTACCAGCAAACAGATTTCCTCAGAACAACCAGAAAACAACTACAACACACAGAAATCTCACCAACTCATTGCTGTTTTGCCTAATTGACCCAGCAGATGGTGACTCAGAGGTCCTGGAGCAGGGAGAAGGGAAAGGCACTGTGGCCATAGCAGTAGCCATTCCTATGAGCCAAACGAGCGGGGAGAGGGTGTAAACTGTTGGGACACCCATACCTGGGGCTGATGAGCCATTCAACAAATGCGAAGTGTTGGGCTGTTTGAGCACTGGGGCCTGGTGTTGAGTCCTAGAGAGCTTGGCTGGTGGCAATGTGGGTAGATGAGTCCCCTCCCCACTCTCTCAGGGAATCGAGAATTTTTGAGATTGGAGAGAACCCTGATGCCAAACACAGAAACGCATGGCAAGAAAGCAGGCACCTAGAATGTAGGTTCTTGCACAGATTGGTGCTTGTTCAGGTCACAGAGAGAGATGTGGGAGCACAGGAGTCTATGCCTGCGTTGCCCCCCTACAAGACTCAGGTTGTCAGTCTCTCACTTCCCTTTCCTGTCTCCACCCACTGCCGAGACAAACAAAAGAGGAACCCAAAGTTAAAGTCACAGTGCCACCTCCTGTAAAAACAAAGTAAGGCAACACACATACCCAGAAAAAGCCAATCTAGGGATCACGAGAAGGAAATGCTGAAAGAAGAGACGAAATCATCAGACACCAAACTCAGTGACACAGAATTGGAAGATTGAACAAAGAATTTAGACCTAGCACGAGGAAACCCAACAAAGTTGAGAATCTTAAGTAAACACAGAAAGGTAGGTTTATGATCTCAGGGAAAAAAATAACAGGAAGAGAAGCAGTTTCTAAAGGTAAAAAGATACATCCTTGTTCAATGATCAGAAGCATTAAAGAATGCTAGGGGGAACAAGCAAATAACATACTAAGATACCCCAATCAATTACCATAATTTACACAGAAACTTTACAAACTAGGAGAGAGCAGAGTGACGCAGTCACAGTAGTACATGGTAAGAACCACCAGCCAAAAATATTCTACCATGCAAAATTGTCACTCAGACATGATGGAGAAATAAAGGCTTTCCTAAACAAGCAAAAGCTAATGACGTATACCACTACAAGATCTGCCCTAAAAGGAATTATTTGACATGAAAAAAAAAGTACCTAAAACCTGAGCAAGATGATACAGAATAAGAAATATAAACAAGAATAATATGAGACAACAATAAATCATTAAAGGGAAGGAAGGACAGAATCTGTACAGACAAATGAGAACAAGATGATACCAGCACAAAAAGGGACTATTTTAGATATAGAAAATATGATCTATGATACAATCCTCATGGTAACTATACAAAGTGACACAGTTCTTTTTCTATTATGACATTAAATATATCTTGAAATAATTTCGTAATGGTTTTCTTACTTGGTAATCATTTTTTTTCTTGCTGGTTATAAAAATTCAAATATGTTTAGTAAGATTAAATTTGAAAAACAATTGTTATTATATTAGTAATAATCAAAACCCAAAATTAATAATATAAGATATTCACATCAAACCAAAAATTAGAAAAGTCTCAAAAATGTTAAAAAAACACTTGGGAAACTAGAACTCTCCTTCTGTAGGCTGTAAACAATCTGCAAAGATCTCTCCTGGCTGGGGATGATCCCATATTTTCATGCAGACTTGTCTGGAGCTTTTGTTGGTTCTACCTTTTATTGACTTACAAGGTCACTATAATCTGGATACCAATAAGTAACATAAGATTCTGAGACAGCTTCTGTTCAATCTAAGGTAAAGAATTCAAGATGATCATAATGAGGTATGACAACCATATTTGATTAATCTACAAAGAAGAATATGTCATTGCAACAGTAATGGGACAAACCACCCAATTAATCAGTAGCAAATTAGACAGATTGCTTTGGAAGTTTTCCAAAAGAAAAAGTGCTTCTGGTGCTTTGCGTCAAACTTCTTTAATCCTCCTGAGTGGATAAAAATTTGATTTTTCATTCTTAAATTTTATACGCTAGAATCAAATCCACAATAGAGAAATAAGGTTTATTTTAAAATTATGAGTCTAGTAATCTGTGATGGTCATCGTGATTTTTGAGGGAGCTCTTTTGGTTTCCTCTCCTTGTGAATAATGGAAATATGATAACCTTGAAATCTATAATATATTTTCATTCATAACTCATTTGATCCTTACAACAATCTCCAAGGCAGTTTGCCCTATTTCTTAGTGAGGAAACTGAAGTCCTGGAACGTCAAGCAGTATACACCTGCTAAGGATGGTGTGTGTCTAGTAGCGAATCAGTCTCTTAATCTGCACCACTAGCAACACAGCAGTGGCAGGGACCAGTTTGCACCCATGTGTTAATTTAAATAGAAACAATAGAAAACACAGCCATGGCATAAATGTTAGCTTATGCCTAAGCTCATTTATATCTTTCAGTATCTAACCTTTTCGAGGGAGAAAATAGACACCAATGGATTTCAAGTTAAAAGTTATCTTGAAGTTCTAAATAATCAGGAAGATGCTTCTCCATGAGATTGGGGAATGCTGGTAAAGCATATGGGAATTATCTGCTTATTATACCCCTGGACTGAATTCCCATTTGTGGAGGGAATCTGACCCTCCTTGTTTTATATAAAAAATAACCACAAAGTCCTATTTGGTTTGAAAAATTAAGTCATCTGATGCCAAATTGAATTTCCTGTTGTACTTCTTACTGAAGCATCTTTCAATTCTACTTCTTTAATCATGTTCTCAAATACAGCACAAATATAAAAACAACAAAACAACCACTACAGCAAAACTCTTACAAAACTTATTATATTATGTGGCTTATTTACCTCTGTTCTATGCAGTAATGTGTCAAAATCATGAATTTCATTGAGAAGGAAAGATGGATCGATTTTGTTTCCTAGTCTCTGGAAGAGGAGTTGAGATGTCAGTAGAGAAGTGCCTCTCTCCATCACCAGAGGAAGCTAATCAAGGAAAAATGTCTGTGGGTAGCATATACATTAATCTCCAGCTGGATCACAGGACTGTTAGGAAGTATAACTAATCATATCGTTGTGACTCATCTCGTCTGTAATAACACACTCCGTGGTGACATCAGTGGTTATGCTAGATAGATGTCACATGTAAAGGAAAATGTATTGTTCCACTGAAATCTCTGCAGCCTGTGCATGACACAGTGACAGTTTGCAGTGAGTGCAGCTACTGTTTTTCCACAGTAACACATTTGCCATGTCCTGCCATCACTATATTTGTAAAACTATCACAAGCCATCATCACAGGGTAATTTCAGACCCACAGGTTGCTCTAATAGTTTACTTCTCAAAAATGACCTCTGCCGAGATTCACTGTCCAGTCTATTCAGGTCCACTTTGGTGCTAAGTCCAAATGTCCAAATGCTCAGGAAAAAAAAAGACTTTTTTTTATAAGAATGCTAAGGTATTTAAGTGGTGAAATTATTTCGGATCCTTCACTAACTTTTGATTTCCAAGTCAGGTGCATCCAACATTTTTTTCTTCAGAGAGAGAAGTGTATTGTAATCTCTTGCTACATGTAAAATCCATGATGCCCATACATTCAGATCTGGAAGTCAGTTATCCACCAGCAGATATTGACAAGTAGACTGATGAATACATGAGTCAGAAAGCCTCAGGCCGGCACTGATAGAGTCACAATTCTCTAATTGTCCGGACAGGTGCCGCCTGTCATCAGGGGAAGGGCGCAGCTCGTGAAGGTCCCTTTCTACTTGGAAATTGTATGCTTTTTTAAAAAGTACTCTATTCAAAAACTTTTTTCACGTTTCTTTTATACTACGTTGGAAATTTGTAAAAAAGCAGGAACCAAGGATGTCAAGTATTTTTAAGTTTAAAAATATGTTTTCATTTTTTAGAGTGTCTTTTGAAGTTTTTTCTCAAAAGTGAAATAATGGTAAAGACCTATAAAATTGTAGGAGAATACAAGTCAGCTGCATATGCCATGTACCTGGTATCCAGTATTGACTGACACAGGGAACCAGAAGTTACTCAGAATTTCCTGATAGCAAAAACAAAAAGGGAAATAATTGCTTTTATTTCCATCATCTAATTTTATTTCAGAGGAATTGCCTAAATTTTTGTAGTGAAATAAACATTTCATAGGAATACATTGATATAAACCTACATTGATATAAACCTTGATGTTAATTGAACCATCTTCAGAAGAACACTGATCTGTTCTAAAGATACATAATTGGTAAGAAAAAATTATCCTGTCTAAGCAACTTGTATGTCAGTCATAATCATATAGAGAGCATTTGTATGTTGGTCTATGCTGTGCTTTCTTCTCTCAGTAGTAAAAACTTGCTATACATCTAATCAGTGTATCTAATTATATTTTCAGAATGACAAATCCCCAGGGCGATCTGCAAGTCGATCAAGTAATATTTCAAAAGTAAGTGAACTATATTCATTTTTAAATTGTCTATTGATTTCCATATAAGTAAATATTTTATAAGGTTTAAGCTGTAATTGTTATCTATGAACAACACATAAATATGACTTATTAATGGTAACCATTTTAAGCTTTCTCTGTGATAAAATGACATGATTTTACACAACGAAATGAATTAAGCTATGTTTTTCCTTTTCGGTGCTGTATGTGATAATTTGCTTTCTTTAGAGTGTTATGCATAATGTGTTCTTTCTCTCATTTCGAGGGCATAGAATTGTCACATTCTTAGGTTGAAACTATCAATATGCATGCCTCAGTTTCCATCAACTCCATTTTTCAAGAGTTCCAACTCAATGCTACTAAAATTTGACTGTTTTTGTCACCAGAATAGGTTTTAGAAATCAATTTAAGACTTTACTTTGATCATATTTATGTTATAGATTCAATAGACTTTTAAAAAAAATGCTCCTCCCAAATTATTCAAGTAAGCACCAGAGTGTTGAAAAGATTATGGTGTAGAAGAGATTTTTATTTTGCCTAGAAAACAAAAATTAATAGCTACTCTCTAAAATGAGGCACTGTTTAACATTTAGGTTTGTTGTTTGGGGAGTGAAAAGTCATTTAGAGTCATTTGTCAAAGTGTAAATTATGTCTTCCAAAAATGTAACTCAGACAAAGATGGATTTACCACTAATAGAACTTCCATTACAGGACATCTCGCTTGCCAGCAGTCTTCCACAGTCCTGAACTTAATTTCATGTCTTTTTATATTATTTTCCTAAAAGAGGACCCCTGAAATAGTGGCAAATTATAGGTGCTACAAAACCTAGATTCACTTCCAATTTAGGGACATTTTTGTTTTGTTTTCAGAAACAAACAATACAATTACTCATTGAAAATTAGCAATGTCCTGGATAGCAATATTTTGTTACTGGTTTCCTGAGGTCAGTTCTTACCAGACAATGCCAAGATGGCCAGAAATATCTGCAAGCACACTGGTTGGTTTCAGGAGTAGTACTCTAAGCATAAGAAACCCTAATATCTTCATAGACAGTAAACATGTCTGTCCTTTGCTCTTTAGGGAGATAAATTTTTATGTTGCAATGTATCCTTTATACAAATATACTGTAAAAATATATTCCAGAGCAAAAGCCATCAGTGCATCTGTTTGTAAAGCAGGTAAAGATGCAAGAGACCTCTCGAGATTGTATCTCAGCACTGATACTGAGCAGTCCTAATTACATTCAAGTCTAGATCCCCTCAGAGGTTTTTGAGAAGCAATATAGCCAAATGGTTAAAAGTGCTAACTCTGGAGGAGAGGATCTGAGTGTAGTTTCTGCTCCGTTACTTCTTACTTAGTAACCTGAGTGACCCTGAGACATTGACTTAACCTCCCTGAGACATGGTGGCATGACTGTGTTATCAGTACCTGAAGGAGGTTTCCTTGACTACGTATAAATGAAAGTCATACCTTTCAATTATCTATTATCTCAGTCTCATCATGAGTCTTGCCTGCAGCTGTGGGACATTGTCATCTTTCTGAATTTGAATGTTTATATTGACCTAGAAACTTATAAATAGGCTAGAAAACTCTGTTGTCACACCAAATATTGTTTCATGAACCAGGGTTGAAATTCTAGCTGCATTTCCAAGCTGCTGTTTGAGCTTCATGTAATGCATTGTGTTTATAACTTGCAGCCTTCTAATTTATTCTTTTAGAAGTAAAAAAAGTCAAGTGTATTTTCCTCTCTGTGACTTCTTCTAAGCTCTGATATGTATAAACTGCATCCCTGTGTGAGAGACAATTAATGAAAAAATTCATTCTATTTGGAGAGAAATGAAAAGCTCTCTTCTTAAACAGTCACTTTAATTTTACAATAGCAAGAACTCAACTATCAAACACCCATAGGGATAAAAAGATTCCAGTGTGCATGAATTCATTTTATTTAAAACAATGTAGCTTTCCTTTTATTTATGTTCAGAATGATAGTCCCAAAGGCTAAATATATGGTTGAGTTCTCACTACGTTTTCATGAATTACTAAGTGATAAACTCTTTCTTCAGAGCATATAACTTGTCAAGTATGAAATGGCAAAATGTAGCAATATTTGAGTCCTTTAACTTTTAACATCCTTTAACAAGGATGTTTTTTTCCTCTAATTTTATCAAAATATTTTATGTCAAAAAAAGATGGAGCTTTTCCAAGGGTATGATAATCAATATAATAGAATAATTAAGAAATTAAGAACATGGACTCTATAGTAACTGTCTAGTTTGAGTATTGAAATAGGAATATTTGCTACTGCCACTTTTGGTTCTGTTTTCCTTGTCTTTTTTTTTTTTTTTTTTTTTTTTTTTTTTTTTTTTTTTTTTTTTTTTTTTTTTTTTTTTTTTTTTTTTTTTTTTTGGTGGTGGTGCTTTTTCTCTTCAATAAGTGCTCCTCTCAACATTTCTTGTAGAGATCTAGTGTTTGCAAATTATTTCAGCTTATGTTTGTTTACAAAGTTCTTTATTTCTCATTCATATCTAAGAGTGTTGTAAGATATAGTATTCATGGTAGACAGTTTTTATCTTTGAATATTTTGAATATGTCATTCCATTCTCTCTTTGCTTGTAGGATTCCTCAGGCAAGTCTGACGTCAGTCAGATAAGAGTACCTGTATAAGTTACCTGCTTTTCTTCCCTAGTTGCCTTCAATATTCTTTGTTTTTGACTCTTAGTAGTTTCGTTGCTATGTGTCTTCTTGTAGCTTTCATTGTGTTTAGATAATCAGGTGTTCTTTTTTTTTTTTTTAATGGATTTGCGTATTCAGTTCCTTCTCCAGGTTTAGGAAGTTTCCAGTCTTCTATTCTTCTGATGTCATATTTTTGGGTTCTCCAGGTTCCTTATGCTGTGTTTTGTTGTGTGCACATTTTGCCACCTTAGAATTCCGTTTTTTGATAGTAGCAGCTTAGAAAGTTAAACTACTTTTACTTTTCCAGAAGATGGCACTGTGTTTTTTGTTTTTTCATTTTAGATTTTTGTCCTTTAGTGACTTCTATAGGTCCCAAGTCCTACTCTTGCAGTTGCTGAGTCATAGGGTAGAGGAGGGCCCTGAAGACATCCAGCCCTTGATGAGGCTGGGAGTGGGACAGAAGACTGGTTCACATTTATTGACCAATAATATCCCTTCTCTCTGGGTTCTAGACCTGACACTCATCTTTATGGGAATCCATGGTGCAGTAGCCAAAAAGAAGTCTAGACAGAGGCTATGGGGGTTCTGAGATGATCACTTCCATTTGCTTAGGATAGAATAGCTTCAGCTTAAGTTTCTTGGAAAAATGGGATGTAAACAGGAAATTGAAGAATGGGCATCTCTAGATCAGCTATCAGGAAAGTATATTGAAAAGGCACAAGGCATTGGAACCCATATAACATGGATTATAAGGAGAAAGTTATATAAAGTTATTTTTAAGGTCCATCGAAATGAGGTTTTGGATAGTCTGACCAGATGAATGTCATCTGACTTGGGAACAGAGATGGATTTAGAACACATCGAAAATTTTAACTCTTAGTAGTTTCGTTAATTGGATAACGAATAATTGGATAATTTATGTATTATCCAATTTTATATATTATCCAATTATCCAATATTATATAATTGGATAATTTATATATTAAATTGAACATTATTATTTTTCCTACTCAGTCTTAAACCTTATAATATGATATTGATGTTATAAACAGGAAATATCCAAGCTTGGGATAAATAACAAATGTTGAATTGTTAATGATAATTAATTTTCTTCTTAGATTTTACTTCTGAATATTTCTATCATATATTATTCAATTGCAGCATTATTTTGTGTTTTGTGATTATTTCAACTTTTTTGTTACTTTATATTTCTAATATTATAAATATATTAGACATATGAATCACTTTTTCTTTTCTTATTCTAATAAGATTGTTGTGCTTTGGTAATATTAACTTGATCCTAAAACTACAAAGAAGCTATATAAGTTTAAAACAATATATGTGATATTATCACAATATCTCCAATATAAATACAGAAGCACTCATTTATCCATTACTAACAAGTTTTTGAAAATTTTCTTTTGCTATTAGTGCTTTCTGCTGCTATTTAGTACACATATGGCTCACAAATAGGTTCCTCAAGATGTGAGATTAGCCAAATGTATTCTTTTTTTGTTAGTTTTTTCTAGTGTGAAGGATCATTCCATTCAACTAGAAAGAGTATATTATGTATTTCACAAGAAAAACTCTCAAAAGCCAACTGTCAAAAGGAAAGAAAACCTGTACTTTCAAGTCAAATCAACACCTAAAATTTTCTTTTAAATGAAACACTTTGTGCTTTTGGGTCTATGTAGGAAGCAGCTCACAAAATCTAATCACTTATGAAAAGAAATTCAAAAGTCACTACATTAAAAAAATGGTATTTCAGTTAATTTCCATCATTTCATATTATAGTCCCTAGACTTCATTTACTAGACAAAGGGTCATCTAAACTGTTCAGTTTGTCTCTAACTGAAACATCATGTATAATGTTAAGGTAAAGATGGAATGTAGTGTATAAAATGGTATTCCTAAAGCCTTCTCTTGTCTGTACCCTAGTTTTTTCTGCAACAAAGGAAGAAGCATGACAATTTATTTAATAAACTCTTTTTAAGGATGTACTGTATATAAGCCTTATATAAGCCATAATATTTTATTTTGGCATTTTCTTTTGATCAAATACATACTTTCATTTTACTTCTGTAAATCTCCATGTCTCCTATTGCCAGATTTGCCTTTAAGCAAGGTCAAGGTGAAAGTGTTCCCAGATGTAAAATGTGTTGCTAATTCTTTTAACTGAAACTGAGCCAAGCATTTGCATCTCTGAACAGGTGTTTAATGTTCTGATTTATTGAGGAATCCATTTTGCTTATACAAGAGACCTATAAATCAGCCATACCCTCTGACTACATATCTTTAGAGGGTAAGTTTGATACCCTGATGAAGTGACTAGAAATTAGGTGGAATAATTTAAGACCTTTCATAGAGCCTAAGTCAGGGTCAATTTTGAGACAAAATCTGAGTAAATCACTATAAATTTAGTTGAATGAGTAAAAAAGAGAAAGAAGAAAGCCTGATATCTTGAGACTTTTTCTTTATGTACACGCACTGCTTAGGTGATCTCATCTAGTTTCATGATTTTATTGAGAATCAATGGTTTAGTAACTCTCAGATTGATATTTCTAGTCCTGATGTCTGCGATAACTTCTAGACTCAAATATTCCATCCTAATCTCCACATAAATAGAATCTGCTTAGGAGACAAAGTACCAAAATGCAGATCTGAGTCACCTTATAAAGGATCTGAACACCAATGGGGTGTTCCCAGAGAAGCCATTAAAAGAGTAGAAGAAACAGGACCCAGAAGAGGAGGAAGTCAAGGAAAGTTCCCATATCTTCAAGGGGACTCTGCCATATAAACTGTGCTTGATGTCCCCACTTGAGGCATGGAAGTAGCGTTTCCATCCTTTCATACCATCCCTGCACTAGCTCATGGTCACTTAGAGAGAGAGAACTTCTAGACTCTTTGAATCTTTTTCCATGCAGGTAAAGACAGTTTTCCAAAGCTTATTGTTCAAGAAGCCAAAAGACAGTTTTCCAATGATATCACAGTTGTAGTTGTTAGAAACCAAAGTACCCAGAAGTTGAAGAAAGTATACACCAACAGAGAAGCAGCTAGCCTGGATCTTCGCTGTGTTTTATATGAAATTCAGGTATGAGGCACTCAGATCCACAGGAACTCATTCCATCGTATTATGGACAATTATAGGTAATAATTGGTCACGATTCCTGAGGAAAAAATTAAAAGACATACATTAGTAGAGTGAGCTCTTGCCATTGCAACTGCCAAAGCCGTAACTCATGCATCATCTTCTCCTACTTATTCCAAACACCCCTCATTCTTCACTATCACTTCTGGTAGATCAGTGGCTCTCTGGTGAATACCTCTGACCTCTAATTCTGACTATCATGCCCTTTACAAACCGTGGTTGCTCTAATTAACCACTGACAGTTAAACCTGCACAGGAATGAATAAAAAATGTTGCAGTGATTTCCTCAGTTTAAAAATATGTCTTGCTTCCCCATGATGTAGCACCCCTGCCTCCTCATGATGGGCTAGCCCCATTATTCAGTGAATTGCTGCTCTGCCTGCCAGACGATGTAACTTACTTACATTATCAGGTTCTTGAGGGAAAGTTCCAGGGGTATGGCCAGCTGATATGCATGCACAGGCCTTTGGTCCTTTTAGGGCTAAGGAGTTGGCAGGCGGTGTTTTCCCAACTAGGAAGAGAACTCTGCTGCAACAACATAGCCTTTTTCCAGAACACTAGAATTTCCCCCTTTGGGGCTTGATAGAATCTGCATTGCACTCTTAACAAGGTAATTCTAATAGTATTTGCTACTTATTGAGGCTCTGTCATCAAGACTGATTGTATTGCAACTGCTGCAGAACCTTCTCACTTTAGGCCCCACTCAAAACCAGTTACCTTCTGAGTCATCTGATAAAGGGCCTGAACGTTATATCAAAGTGTGACTTTTGCTACTTCTAAAATCCTACCAAGCACTCTGGATCTTTCTTAATAGGCTAAGATGTAAAATTTGTCTTTCATTCTGAAGGGAATGAATGGGGTCCAGTACAATAGGACTCCTAAAAATTGTACTCATTTGGCCAGCTCTGAATGCTTCTAGGGATTTTTCTCCTATTCTTTGGAACACTTTTTCTAATAAGGCATTCAAATTATTGACCTGTCCTGTCACTCGATCTGATTATCATGAAAAAATCAGCGCAATTTTTGTATTGATTGTATAGATATAATGTTGCTAATTGCCAGACAATTGAGGTCAACAGTCTGTAGTGTTACCTATCTCTGGAGCACGACCAGGAATGTATACTGATGGCCATGCCAGATGAACGCAGATTGCTTTCGGTCTCACTATGATGAATACTGAGTAGATCGATAACTTCATACTATTTGCCTGGTACTGTGTTGCTCTGCTCCAGTGATGATGCCACATGCAGCCCAGAAGCTGCAATTAGAGAAACTACTTGTTCTATCCTCTTTTGCCTGGCCCACCAGATTTCTGCAGGGAATAAACTGAGAAAGTAAATGGTGACATGATGGAACCATTCATGCATATCCTTTTAAGTGGATATTTCATATAACAACCAAAATGACCCTTTTTAAATATGTCAGATAGTGTCTTGCTTCTGCTTAAACACTCTGATGGTTTCCTGTATCATTCAGAGAAAAACATAAATCCTTACCTTGGCCAAGGACCCTAATCTGGCCAAACACTATCTCTCTAATTGTATTTCTTATCACTTTTCCTTTTAGTACTCAGCTCCAGACACAGTGGCCTCTTGCTATTCCTCAAACATGCACTTTTTTTACTTCAAGACATTTGCTCTCCATGCTCCTGCTGCCCAGAATGTTCATTCCCCACATATCTGCATGACTGGCTTCATTGATTTTTTTTTTGGAATTTATGCTTAGATACCACTTTATCAGTGAAGACCTATCTCACTTTCTGCTTTATTTTTCTTTAAGGATTCTATTATCATTTGTAGGAGTGTGTGTGTGTGTGTGTGTGTGTGTGTTTATTCTTATTTATTTTAAGCTCTTGAAAGTGAGAACTTTATTTCTTTGTTCAATTCTGCTTCCTCAGCGCCTGGAAAAGTGACTGATTAATAGTAAACACTCAGTAAATATGTGTAGAATGAATAGAGGCTGTTTTGTTTTATTAGTTTCAGAACAAATGTTTTTAATATGGAATATGTAGATAGAGAGTTAATCTTTGAACCAGTCCTGTCCTTGAAATTATTGTCATCAATACTCACAACTTAAAGACAGAAAGTATAAATGTTTGTAATAGAGACAAGCAATACCCTGTCCGGATACTCAAAACCAGCGACCTCTTCCAAAGTCTCTGAATGTCTTCAGCTAACTCCCCAGCAGCCTGCCTCTCCTTAGGGAAACTTTAAGGGGTTTTCCTCAGTCAAATGCTGCCTTTAATCCTGCGTGTTTAACATGTGAATATTTTTAAATCACCTTTTAGTAACCACAAAACAGTCTTATGACAGAAGAGGCACTAAATAATGAAGTGGAAAGGGTGCCTTACCCAGTGGATTTCAGCCTCTGCCCCCGTTCTTGTCCCATGGGTGAAACCTGGTGGTAGAGAATTCAGATTCAGCATGGCACCAGCTATAGTCTCACTCCATAGCAAGGGGGATCTCACCAATCTGTGGCTAAGTGGATGCTTGACCTGTCAGAAGCAGAGACTGCTATTGAGCTCCCTGATTCAGCACTGTTTTTCATTAATTTGGATTTTTTTTTTAATATTTCCTTAGAAGATTTTTTTCTTTTGATGTCTGAGTTTTGGCCATTTCCCCCTTAGGTTTGGTTCCTGAGGTAAGTGCCTTACCCCTCACTCTAGTTCTAACTCTGTACCTTTTTTTTTTTTTTAATTTATTTATTTATGCATACAAGCTGAGGTATAGACCAGAGATATGGGGTGGTGAGAGGATTCACCAGAGACAGAGTGGGGAGCAGAACAGGCAGGTTGACTGAAATACACTATTGAAGGGAACAGCGGGTGAGACAGGAGAGGTCTGCTGTGCCATGTGGGAAGCTCCCTAGCAGGGTATCAAACTTGTGCTGCAGTGGCTCTGGATAGCTTCATAGTGCTGAGACTTAACCCATTGCACCACCAGGGAGGCCCCCTAACTCTGTACCTTCTGTGACAACCTCCAGTACCAACACCTGAGGACTCTGAGTACCTCATCTACTAGCCCAGGACTCCTCCTGAGCTCATCTCAGATGTATAAAGGAGTAACATAGCAAAAAATAAGTGTGGCCATGGATGTGTGACCATAGAATCCAGGGCTCTTAGATCCGATCAGTCAGATGCTAACAGCTGATCTAGCCATCATATGGCCTTTTGAAGGTGCATCAGAGCATCAGTTTAGAAAAGGTGCCCTTGGAAATGGAACACTATCCTGTAAGATGTGGTTTGTTTGTTTGTTTTTTTTTTTGAACCAACAGCCATTGAATGGTGGTCTGCCTCTTATAGGGCGAACACTTGGGATCGGGAGCTAAGAGGAACAAGCAGGAATCGGCCTGTTCACCAGTTACCCGACTGCCGGTGACCCTCTGGGGATTTGCACTTCCCACGCCATCCCTTTCAGTCCTGGGAATTTATAAATTCTGGCTCACAGAGGGGGCTCGCCACCTGAGGACACAGTGAGGTGTCCCACTAAAGTTAACCTAAAGCGCTGTCTGCTGCCTCTCAGTTTGAGTTCTTCCTGCTAGTAGCCCAGCAAGTAAAGAAATCTGCATCCGTGCTATCTTGAGCAATCTTAGTCTTTGTCCTCTTGAGAAAGTTCTGCTGCATAATGGTGACAGAGAGAAATATGTTGGTCCCCCAAGTGATATACTAGGGCATCTGTTTCTCTTACAGTGATGTGGCTATAGAGAGGTAAGTAAAGCACCCAAGACCCCATATGGACAAGGCTTCCAGAGACACGGGTCCCTCAGGCAAGTTCACCTAGATCAGCAGGGAGGTTGACAAAAGGCGGAAGGGATCTAGAAGGGACATGTGGTGAGGGGGTGATGAGGATCACGTATGAGCAGACCAGATGTAACCCGGGGGGCTCTAGTTCATGCCACTTGTCCTCCTCTTGTAAATTTTTCCAGAAATTATATCCAGTCAGATTCCTGGAAAAATTACATCAAGGTGGAGTGAACTTGATGTGATTCACAGTGGTTCCGAGAGATTGAAGGAGTCATGTAGAGTAGATGCTGTTCATTCCCTTCCCAGGTCCCTCCTGCAGGTCATCACCCAGCTTCTGGGAGAGTTAGCTGAGAACAGCTCAGGTTGTCCTCTCTGCAGAGACCTGCCATGGAATAACAGCCACCCTCTCTCCCAGGAGGCTGTATGCCCTCCTGCCCTAACAGGATGCTCAACAAGAGGGCGCTGACCCCAATGCCTCAAGGTGGAATAGCACTTGGTGCCAGTTTTGTGTCAGAACTTCCTTACGGCATCAGCTGAAGCTTGTGTCCAGCTAAGATGACGGCATGGCTTTGTACAACTGCCTTCTTCCCTCTTTCCGCTTTTAAAAGCTTCCCTGTAAATCACTTGGACAAGAATTCTCATCTCAGGCTCTGCCTCTAAAGTATCTAACCAAAGCAGTTTAAAAACTTTTATAGCAATTTGACATCCTTACAACATCCGATCACATGATAATTTTTAATTATATTTTTCAAGAGCATTAATCACAAAGGCTTTGGGGCATAGAGAGAGAAAGGGGATGAGAACTGATCGAGGACATCTAAAAGTTTTTAGAACGTTCATATTTTAAAATTCTCTAAACTGTTTTAGAAGGTCCAGAAAGAAAAAAAAAACTGATGTTATTGCAAATTCTTTTAAATTTACGTGTATTCATGTCTTTTGGTAAAGTATACATAATTTTCATCACATGAAAAATTTACAAAGACAGGAATTATGTCTGTATGTATCTACAGAGATAGATAGATAGATAGATAGATAGATAGATAGATAGATAGATAGATAGAGATAGAAATATAAATATATAGTCTATTGTGGATGATAGCAAGATACTTTTTTCCTGTGGCTAAAACTGACTTGATCTGCTATACTTTTGTAAAACAAAATAGAAAATCATTTATAATTTTTCACTAATACATTGAATAGCTTTAGAATGCCTGTTTATTGAATGTAAGAAACTATTCCAGATGCTAGAGGTTCAAAGCTATCAGGACCATTAAAATCACCACCATAAAAATGTACATTCTGAGATTATTGGACATTTCTCTGGATTTTGTTCCCTCTAGTCTAAAAATGTTTTTTGTTGCTGTTTATCTGCTTTTGCAGAATTTAGTCTAGGACATTTATATTTCTGGGTCTTAAAAGGTAGGAAAAGCTATAAATCTGGGAAACTTTCAGTAGAACAACAAATTGGCGGGAACTTAAGTTAAAATATTTTGAGTATCTCGGGCCTTCCCGGTGGCGCAGCGGTTGAGCACTGGGCTGTGGAGCTGTCGGCAGCGGCGACGCGAGTTCGACGCCCGGCCGGGGAGAATCCCACATGGTGCGGCATACCTCTCCTGCCTCGCCCGCTGCTCCCCTCAGCAGTGTACTTCTGATCTGCCTGTTCTGCTCCCCACTCTGTCTCTGGTGAACCCTCTCGCCGCCCTACGCCTCTGGCCTGTACCCCAGCTTGTATGTATAAATAAAATAAAAAATCTTTAAAAAAACATATTTTGAGTATCTGGTGGGGTGGGGAGAGTCTGATTAGGAAAGCTAATCTGACCATTTGTTGCGTTCACCTATACCAAAGGTGATAAGGGGAGTTACCTGCAGGGATTTTGATTTGGACTCTAAAGCTAGCCACCTCTTGTTAAACAATTAAATTATCACAGAGGACTCGTATATTCTGGCTAGTGATAAGCACAGGAAGGTAAGAAAAATATCTTCTCCTTTTTCTTTTAATAGTGTGGTCTTTCATTATATAATCTGTACTTAAGTATGGTTTCTTTCCACATTAGCACCATATTATGTTTGCTTGGTCTTCTGATAACAGGCAAAAATGGAGGTACTTTTCAAATGTGCATTAATGTGACCAGTGTTTGAGTGGTTGGTGTAGAAAGTGATTCATCTCTAACACAAGGAAAGTTGACTTCTTGGTTTCTAAGATTTGCTTTTAATTCCACTTTTAAATATTATCAGTGATTAAATCTCTGAACAGAACACTCTTTGAAACTAGGATCAATAAAAATATCTCCTTTAGCAGTTGGTAGATGAATGTAGTCTTACTTCAGTGTTGATTCAGTTTTCATTCTGTTGATTTTCTGAACATCCCTTAAGAAGAGGATGACCCCCTGCAGGGAAGTCCAGAGTCAAAGTACCTTTAATTGAAACAAAGGTAGTTGTTAAATGCAGGCTGTGTTTGAGCAGGTGAAAGCCTGCACGTTGGCTCATGAGTCAGATGCAATGGGACATGGAATTACTGTTGGCTTTTGGTCTGTAGGCCGTGGGTCGCCTCAGCTGCAGCATGTACTATCACTAGGAGTGTAGACAGTTCCCATCTCCTGACCAAGTGCTTAGCCAAGTAGCAGTTGCTGAAGAACTCAGAAAACAGGTCATGCCAAATACTCAATGAGAAAGACCAGACAACACCTCTGTCTGTTCTTCAGAGAGTGACATATTAAGCCACACTGGCAGCAGCTAATTCAAAATATGTCAAATGGGACAGTTCGGTTTAATATAAACTCTTCAATATTGTACTTGCATATTTTAAATTTTTCCTTCTTTTTATCATAATATAAATTAGTTGAATTGCAAAATGAGATTAGGATTTCATGTCTTTTAAACCTGTATGATGATGTGATGATGAGGTAGTCTGTCTCCAAGAGTCTGACTCTAAAACAGTTCTGCTCCATGTGATAGCCATTAGCCACAGATGACTATCTAAATAGAAATTAATTGCAATTATACAAATTTTAAAATAAGTCCTTTGGTTGCACTGGCCTCATTGCAAGTGCTCAAACACTGCTAGTGCTAATCAGTGTTCATATTGGACTGAATAACTACAGAATTTTTCCATCATCATAGAAAGTTCAATCAGACATTACTGCTATAAAGAATATGTTAAACACCTCTGTAGCAATAAGTGAACAGTACCTAGATTTTTTATATAAAAACTAGAAAAGTAATCCTGATATGGAAAATTTGTGATAATATTGAAAATGTCAGTTTGCAAATTCTTTAAACCTAATAGCTGCCACTCAGTCTTGATGGACTGAATGTAATTTTCTCATAACAAGAAATATTAAAGATCAAGAACTGTTGCTCATGGATGGGATCCAAGGAATTAATGGCATCCCTCTAATTGTCAATGTGGCACTGTAGTAATGCTGGAAGTTGTTTTTCCAGACAAGCTCATAAAGTTTTAGGTGAGTCAAGATTTGGTTCTATAGTAATTCTTAAAGGGAATGAATAACATGTGGTTTTGTGTTACCAGGGGTGGAAATCAACAATTGTCATTGATCATCTGTTACATCACACAGAACAGAAATAAAAGGCAACCTTGCAGTTACAGTTTCTTTTCCTAAAAAATGGATTTACTTTAAATACCATTTATTGCATTCAATTCATTGCTGTTTTTTGCAGATACTCATATATTTTAGTAATAAATCTGATAAAGTAGGATCATAAATTCACAGTTAACTAGCCATTAATAATAGTTTTCTGGGATGTTGGAGGGAAGGATAGTAAATGGTACAAACGAGAGGTGAATGCTGTCATTTGATGCTCTAAGCAGTCATAACTCTCTCCCTCTGTATTTCCTCAACAAAAAATCAATGCAAAACAATGGATCTGAAACTATGTTGGTGTTTCTTTTCTTTGACTATCTTTCAGATCAACACTCTAAACAAAATTCTTTATATTCATAATACCAACCTGTTTCCTATTTTAGGAAATAATTTAATTTTGCTAAATTTCCCAATCGTGAGACTAGACTCATATGTTGACATGCTTTTCCATAGGACTACACAATATTTCCTCTCAATGCCTCTCTCCTTTTCTGTTATTTCTTCTAATATTAGTTATTGTCCATTTTACTTTTTACTCACATGACTGTTTCCTATTTTGAGTCCTCTCTTTTTGCTTCTCCAGCTCTATTTACTTGGTTACTTACCACCTCATACTGTTTCCGTTCTGTGCCCTTCACAGCCCCTGGGTTGAGCGCTTTCCATGTATCCTAGTGAGGAGAATGTTGGCAGCTGTGTTGTTAATGTAATTAATGTGCACAGCCAGTTTGGACTGACTAGACCAAATGAATCCTCTTTGAGACTTGAACTACCCAATTTGGCTGTCTTTGTTGATCAGATTAACTGGATAATTGTCAAATCTCTATCTCACTAATTACTGCAGAGACACATCATGTATTCCCTCATTTGATTCTCATTTCATTGAAATTTACAATCAAAGCTTATGAAGGAACAGCAACATATAAATAGCACCAGTTTAAGACAAAATTCGGTAACAACTTGCACTGTTTTCCATCTCATCTTTCTGTTGAAGTAAGGAAACAGGAAAATTATAGTGCATCTTTCTTACAACAACTAGGGGAAAGATAATGAGGAATTCTCTACGTTGCGTTCAACTTTACCCAAAATCCATACATATAATACTTTGCCTCATAGCACCCCAAAATTCGTGGACTTGATAACTTATTTTTACCTTTAGAAAATTAAAATTGAATAATCCCTTTTTTGATTCATCACTGATCTTTAATATAGATATTCAGAAAATCAGACCTTATGTTAAAGATAGCTTGGCAAATACATATTCCAAGTTTTGAAGGAGATTTGAAGAAAAATAGTAATGAAATGTGGTCCATCCTTTCATCTTTCCACAGCTTATCCCTTACTGTATTCATTCAGTTATATCTGAACCTGAATGAGAAAACAGAACATACAATTTGCATATGTGATCTTTCTAAGTACAAAGAGAAGTATTGCTTGGTGCCTAATACATAATAAAATTAAATTTTTTAAAAATTGTATCTGTGATAAAGACATTATTTCATATTGAAAATGATAACTGCTATCAGCACAATATAAGGGTATATTTTAAGTTTCTTAAGTTAGAACATTGTTCTTCACCCAGCCCTCTTCACTGGCTACTGGCCCACCCAAGACATCCCAGCTCTCCCACACATATCCTGTTTACCCTTGGTTAAGGTGATCTTCAACACTAATTAGCACTCCCCTGCTCAGGACCATCAGTCAAATAAGGGAACACAGCTCTAAGATTTGTATGGCAGGCTCCTGTCCCAACCGAAGTCTCTGTGCTCCTCTTTCCAGCTACTTTTTGTTGTATGGAGTTGAATTTCCTTACTATCCCCTCTGGCACAGTCAGTGTGAGTTTCGGATGTGCAAGAGATGCTCTAAATATGCCCCGAGTCATAGGACCATTTGGATCTGGTGTCCCTCTAGAATATTTTCAAATAATCCTCCCAGAAGCAGAGCAAGGAAACTTCTCTGATACTGTCTCCTCCCCCGCCAACTCTTAATATACCATCCTTGTCATTGACACTCAACAGTCCCATAAAAATGTGTCTTCAAGCGCATCAGTTTGATATTATTTTGCTTGGAATTCTTTGGGCCTCTTGGATCAGAATAGCTGGTTCATTTCCAATCAGATTATCCTCAGTAATTATTGCTTTAAATATCTTTTTTCAACTTTTCTTTTTCTCCCTCTTCCCCCATGATACAGATAACATTTCTATATTGGTTATCCCAAAGAGCTCTAATGGTCTTTTCTCTCTTTCAATTCCTTTTTCTCTTTGTTTTTCTGTTTTTATGTTCACTACTATGTTTACAAGCACACTAATTTTCTCCATTACTTGCATTTGACTACTGTTGACGCCCTCTATTGCATTTTTTAAATTCAGTTATAATATTTTTAGATCACGCATTCTACTTACAGCAGTCTCATATTTTCTTGATCTTTGTTGTATTTCTGTTTTTCATAATCCACTATTTTTCATATTTCAGCAACATGGTAATTACCACTTCAGGCATAATTCCACATTTTGAATTCCACTGGATTGAAATTTCCCTCATCGTGTTTTTGCTCAGACATTTGTGATAAGTTTTTCTCATTCTTCATGTTTGAGTGTTTATAGGTGGTCACAGGAAATTTCTTTTTCTTAGTAAATTGACTTTATACCCCTCCTACAATAAAAACACAAAAACTTATAAGCCTAGGTTTTTGACCCAGAATCTTTAGTGTCTATTATTTCACAGACTGCTGCATTTATACCTATTCAGGTAACCAGGGCACTGGTGCTGGTAAGGGATAATTGTAGGAAGGTGCTCAGTACCTGAGTTGGTGGCTTAAAATCACAGAGATCCCCTGCCCAGGCCACCACCTAATCCCAATTGTTTTGTGTAATTTTGTGCATCCTCAACCTTTAGCTGTGATTGTGCTCAATAGATACAGTTTTGCGTAAGGACTATAGCTGAGTTTGTTTTTTCTTTTTTGGTCTTTTGACTTATTTCACTTAGCATAATCCTTCCAGCACCATCCATGTTGCCACAAATGACCTGAGTATATCTTTTTGATTGCTGAGTAGTATTCCTTTCTGTATATATTCCACTACTGAGGATATACCCAAAGGACACAAAAACACTAATTTGAAGGGGAACCTGCACTTCTATGTTTTTGCAGTGCTATTTATAATAGCTAAGATATGGAAACAACCTAAATGCCCCCAAACAGACAAATGTATCGAGATGGGATATATAATCTGAGTTTTTAAAGGAAAATAGAAACAACTTGTGAAAAGCCACAGAGAATTATAAGAGCACGCCATGTTCTGGAATTGCTAGTAGTTTTTAACAAATGGTTTCATTTAAGGGAGTGATAGAGATGGGACCAGATCAGGTAAGATCTTTGGACTAAATTAAGGGTTCGAGCTTAACAATGAAAATTATACACAACATTGTAGAACTTAAAACGGGAAAATAATGTGAAACAATCTGAGTTTTAGTAAGGGCACCGTAGAAGAAAGGTTGATTAATTTAGGAAAAGACAGACAAGAAGCAAGAGAACAGCTAAAAGGCATTTGCAATTGACCTGCATCAAACGTGGGAATTTAAGAGGTAGAGATAAATATGAAATATCATTTAAAAGGGAAAATATGTAGATTCTGGAGTATGGGGGCTGACCAAGAGAGGAAGGTCGTACAGGTTTCATCTTTATTACAAGGGTGAATGTGTGTGGCCATGTGTTACCATTTTTCCATTTAAAAAGACACACTAGTAGAAAAATAATGAAGTTGAGGCATCCTATCTAAATTGTTGCAGGGCTGTGGGGGAAAAATAGACATATCAGCATAAACACTCATATTTTCTCTTGGAAAATTATCAGATTAGGATGTCTTTAAATAAGGAAAAATATTTCTCAAAAATCCAATGACCTCCTGAAATCCATGACACAAATTAAACTTTAAGCCAAGGGGTTTTCATTTCACATCGTCCCAAAGCCTTCTGGCTAAAAGCAAAGCAATTCAACCCTCTCCTGTATCAATTGCTTTGGATGTCTTGAGAGCCAAACACTACACTTAATGGTTTATGGCCACAACCCACAGTTCTACTGTACTCTTCATTCCTCTTGCTCAGATCTCACACCCCAACGCCCAAACTATGTGCTGATTTGCTAATGCCAAAGTGGAAACCATTAGACTATGGTTTGTACTAAGATGTTCATTTTTAAAATGATGTTGACTACTGCAGAAAGTGGTTTCAACTCTAAGGAGCTGCTTTTTTACTTCTGACTTAAAAGTTAGAAGTCACTGTGATTGTCTAGCTGGTTGAACAACCAGATAAATAAAACTGTTAATATGTTAATTTATTTAAATTTCTGTAATTCCAAGAATGAAATACTAAAGAAAAAATGAAGAAACATCCAAGATATTCCTCAAAGCATAAAATAAGTTCCAAAGAGATGCAGACAATAAAGAGAAAAGTATTCAGTATACTCTTGTCAACTTCATTCCACATAACTCACACAAATAGCTTATTTTCTGTCCAGGAAATGCTTCAGGATAGTAGAGGAGATATACTGAGTATTTATTCTAAAATTACCTAGTATGAGACCTAAGACATTTGTTTCCTTAAAGGAGTCTGCCTGACATTTGAACTTCCTTATAAAATTGCATTACATATGTATCAGCTTGGAGGGCTTACCAAAATAGAATAATGCATTTTCAATTTAGTCTTGGTTACACTTGACCTGTTTTAAAGTGTTTCTCTAATGAAATGGAAGCTATACCAAAATTAATTCTATGCAAGAGGCAGAGCAGATCCAGTGTTATTTAATCATAATGCATACCATCCACACTGGGTGTAGAAACAATACAGAGATGGCGATTGCTTTAATCTGACAGGCATGATAACATTGTCATAATAATCAAAATGAAGTTCAAGTGGTTTTCCAACCTAAATGAAACACTCATGTTTTACTATGAGACATTAGGGAGAGCAGGGAACCAAGGAATTCCATCTGTGGCAGTACTAGCTTGTTGTTGTCTAATAATTCTGTATTAAGAGCAACTGAGCCAAGGAAGAAGGGTTAAGAACCCAATCTTTTTCATCACCATCATCAATTCATCTGTTAAATGCTTGGCACCATTCTAGGCATTTTTCACATTAATTAACTCACAAGTGAGTTCATTCCCCACAACCTAGCTAGCTCATTAAAAATTCATACATTTTATAGATGAGGAACCTGAGACCACAAGAATCTAAAGTTACACACACAACTGGCAAGTTGGAAATCTGGGTCCAACAGTGATTTTTTTTTTTTCCTTCCCCACCATGCTACCCTATTCAGTAATATATCAAGACATAATGTGTGTCAGGTGCTTCTCTACAGGGGGAATTATGCGGTGGAATAAAGTCTAGTGCCTAATAGGGCTATCACATAGTGGGAGAGACCTACAACAAACATGTAACAATGTAAACAAGACAGTGTTAATCATCTGGCAGTGAGTGTTGCTGAAGAAATGAAGAGTTGGCATAGAGAATTCTAAGAAGGATGAAGTACTGTTCATTTTTTTTTTTTTTCAATTTAACATGAATAGACAAGGCCCACTCAGAGGAAGAGGTATTTTAAGGAGATGCCCAAATGCAATGAAGGCCCTTGTTATGAGTAAATGACTTTTGTCGTAGGCACAGTAAACTCCAAAATTCAGAGAGAAAAGGAGTTTGTCAAGTTTGGCAAAATGTAATAAATAAGGGAGGAAAAAAAGAAGATGAAAACAAGTAGTAAACCAAATCATCCAGAAATGTATAGAACTTCCTGGATTTTATTTTAAAAATAACGGGAAGTTATATGGCAAGAAATATGGCAGGAAAATGACATATATAGTCTAATATGCATTCTTAAAAAGTTACTCTAGTTTCTGTTTGGAAAAAAGATTGCTTATCATTCAGCTGGATATTGTTTAATGTTATTTTTTTAATATTGCTCTATTTTTCCTATATCATGGATTACTATCAAAATATTTGGCAAACTGATTCTTTTGCCTACACAAGAGATTTGCTATTTCTCTCTGGATGCTTCTGCAGTGCTCTCATTGTCTTTGATAGTCTTAAAATTTCTCTAAATAAATCAGCTAATGTTTTTGCCTTCTTTTTGTTTAGCAACCTATGAATTCTTTCAACCTAAGATCTATCGTCTTCCATCTTTCTTTAAACTTGTGAAGTTTACATTTATTATTACATATTATGTATAGTTTTCTGCATCTTTATTCTTTAGAACTGTCTTCTAGAAAAGTCTTCAATTTTATTTTCCTATCACTGATTCAAACAAATGAATGGCCTCCAAATCACTAATTCATTCTTAAGCCAAATCCAGTCTATATTTATCCCTCCTATTATATTCTTTCTTTCAACCACTATATTTTAATAACTAATTTTTCTAATTTTGTGGATTTTTTTTCTTGTTTCATATTGCTGGTAGCTCAACCTTTCTGCTTTAGCATAATCACACTTATTTTAAAATTATGACTCCAATTATTATACCTCAAGTGTTACATATTATTTACTTTAAAACTTTTTTACAATAGTTGTATTACTTAATTGTCTAGTATTTGACTTGTGAGCTTCCGCTTCCCTGGAGATAGTAGGGACTGACAGCCAGGAGTACAGATGAGCAACAAGACTTGTTCCAACCCCAGCCACTTTGGTAACTCCTGTTTGCCATCATTCTTCCAGGTAAACTCATTGGTCAGGTCTTTGCCTCGGCTCCTGAGGTAAAATAGATGCATGAGGAAGAATCTTCTTAGAAAGTAATCTACCTGTCTCAGCTTTAGAAAAGGAGAGGCTGGAGTAGCTCTAATGCTTGAGGGCACTGGGTCAGGTCCACATGTTTTCAGCAAAGACTCAGCTTGTTTCTTTCTTTGTATTTTCCTATTGTGTTTTCACAGCTCTTATTCTACCTTAAAATATTTAAGGGTACTGGTGATGAGTTTGATGGTGAAATAAAAAGCAATGATTGTCTGAAGACAATAAAAGGGAAAACAAAGAGGAATATGAAAGGCCCTCCTCCCCCCACCAACGCCTCCCTTCAACCCCAAGTTGAAGACCTTGGGTAGGCACCCAAGGGTGGATTAAGTAGGTCTATGTGATTTTGGTTTAGGAAACTCCTGTAATTCATGTTTTCATTTTCATCTTTGTTTTTTTCATGTTTTATTTGGAGAAGGTGATTAGGAATTCATGGCAGCTTACTATCAAGAAGGGAGTAGGAGTTTCTTTTTTTTTTTTTTCTTACATGACTGATTTGAATCAATACTATCCTTATTCTGCAGCCCCAATTCATGAGTTATACCCATAACAGATTCTAAAAGTAATATATAATACATCGTAGTCTCTGGCATATGGTAAGCACTTTAAAAAAAAAACTGTGGCTTTTATGATATGTTGTTTATGGATTTCTTTAGGAAATCACAGCTTTATTTCTGTGGAGTTTTTTTAGATGTTACAATATCTCACCTATTTTTGTCACCTGTATTTCATGGAATAGTTCTTTTTTGATTGATAGGAGAGCAAATCTTATTTACTAGGCTGTCTCTGTACAGTTACCATTTTGTTTAGATACAGGAAACTAAGGAAATTTCTCTGTTTTTGTGAACCTAACTAAACAAGATGAAACAAAAACTAAAAACCTACTGATAAGATGATTAAAAGTTTTGGAAATTCCAAAATGCTAAACATTAAAATGAAATGTAGCTGTCATAAAATCCTAGTCACTCTACAAATTAGTACAACATTCTTGGATTTAATTGGATAGTACTCATTTATAGGCTTTTTCTAGCTGCTTAATAGGGCTGTATGTAGCAAAAATTTTAATGTTATTTGACAGGTAATTTTACATCCAAAAATATATTTTTAGTAATATATTCTAAGAATAATAAAGGAGGACACACAAACTAGTTTCTCTAAAGATTTATTTCTGCATCTTATATACAGTAGGCTGAATAATACCCTTCAAAAGAGGGTGCACCGACCTTTGGAACCTGTGCATATATTGCCTTCATGGAAAGTGGGTTTTGCTGATGTGTTTAGATTAAGGATCTTGAAATAAGGTTATCCTGGAATATTTGGGTGGACCCAATGTAATCACAGAGGTCCATAAGAGAAGGCAAGAGCGTCAAAGTCAGTAAAAGGACCTGTCACAGTAGAACCAGATATTGAAGTTACATGATTTGAAGATCAAAGAAAGGGCATGAATTAAGAAAGGTGGCTTTTCGAAGCTGGAAAAGGCATGAAAATGGTTTTCCCCAGGAGACTTCAGAGAGAATGTGACCCCTAATATCATGATTTTAGATTTCTGACAGAACTGTCAGATAATAAATTTGGTTATTTTAAACCACTATTGTTAAAGGAATGATAGCAGACTGATAAAGTATATAATAGTAAAAAGTTAAAAACAAGTCAACTACAAAAAGGTTACTGTGTCAAAAAGACATGTGCACCCCTATGTCCATAGCTACGTTATTCACAATAGCGAAGACATAGAAACCACCTAAATGCTCATCAATATAAAGGAGTTGGTGTATATACTCTGCTATTAAAAAGATGAAGAATTGCCTTTTTCTACCACATGGATAGAACTTGAGGTGCTTATGCTAAAATAAGGCAGAAAGTGAAAGACAATTACCAAATGGCTCTGGGATATGTGGAATATAAATAACCAAAGCAAGCAAACTAACAAATCACAATAATAACTTTTTTTGTTATGTTCCTACAATGAGATGTGATTCAATGAGATGTGATTGCTTCACATCCTGTTCATTTTTGACAGAGTAGAATTTCTCCCCTCGGGTGTGGGCAGCATCACTTCCCCGCCATCAAAGCACACATAGTCCTCCTGCATAGTCCATTGTGCTCTCCCCCACCCAGCACCACATTCTCATCCGTGTCTACTTCCTCGCTCTCCCCTCCTGGATGCCTCATGATCAGCCTTCCAGAGTTGGTTTTAAAGTTTTCCTTTGACCCTTTTTTGGTGTCTCGATATTCCACATATAGGTGAAATCATTTAGTACTTTCCTTCCTCCTTCTGACTCATTTCACTTAGCATGATCCCATCCAGCTCCATCCATGTTGCCACAAATGGCGTGGGTTTATCTTTTTTTAAATCACTGAGTTGTATTCCATGGTGTATATATACCACTTCTTCTTGGTCTGCTCATCTGTATGGGGGCATTTAGATTGTTTCCAAAGCTTGGCTACAATAAATAGTGCAGCAGTAAACAGGAGCACAGGTTTCCTTTTGAATTAGTGTTTTTGTGTTCTTTGGGTGGCTGGGAGTGGAACTGCTGGGTCATATGGCAGATCCATTTTTAGTCTTTTGTCTTCAGTCTTTAGTCTTTTGAGGAACCTCCACTCACAGGGGCTGAACCAGTCTACATTCTCCACACTCTCACCAGCACTTATTGTTACTGGTATTTTAGATATGGGCCATTCTCAGTGGTGTGAGGTCATCTATCATTGTACTTTTGATTTGCATTTCCCTAATGATAAGTGATAATGGACATTTTTTTCATGAGCCTGTTGGCCATCGGTACGTCTGGAAGTACCTATTTCATTTGCCCATTTCTTTATTAGGTTGTTACACCAATAACTCTTAAGCACTGTGAAGTGGTAAAGAGGTGAAGATTTATATAGTGTGGTAAATCAATAAAACTATTAAACAAAGAGTTAATTAAATAAAAACATCAAATTATGTATTATACAGACATTGAACTATTATTGTGGGACAATATTTTATTATGTGCTAATGCTACATTCCTAAGTTTTTCAAATCAAATGTTAAATAGCTCATTTTTAACATTCAAATTACATTTTAAGTAAAAAGTTATATTTTAGGTGCTTTTGTACGCCAGAACTTTTAAAGAGCTCTACATGTATTATTGCAGTGTTTATATGAGGTGGCTCATATTATCCCCACTTTACAGGTAAGGTAATTAAGTCACTGAGAGACTAAAATACTTGCCCAAGATCACACAGCCAGCAAGTGACAGATTTAAAAGTAGAATATGAGACAAATTGTGCACTCTTCATCCTCTTCATATAAATAACCTTTGACAGTGAACAAAAGCAAATATATACAATCAGGGTAGTATCTCATGGTGGGAAATATGCAATTTTTCTTTATCGAACAATAAACTAATTTTTAATACAGTAAAAATGGATTTTTAAAAAGAGTAGAAAAGTTTTAAAAATTGTTAAGATAATCTTTAGAAAAATATTTTTTATTCTCATTTTTATTTTTAGAAAAAACTAGGATCTTTCTCATTTCAAACTAAATTGCTATGAGGAGTTTTTTTAATAAAAAAAGTGTAATTGTTAGAGAATGAAATTGTCATGACCTACTTGATTAGATACTATTCAGAGTTTTGCAAATCTAACATACACATATTTAAATAGTAATACTAATACCAATAAAGATGTACATGAGAAAATGTTGCAGAAGAAATCAAACTAGAGAATTAACCTAGGGAAAAATGACATCTGATTAGTCTCTAATATAGCCCATCCCATCATCATTTACAAGTACCTGCAAAAACTATCAGAATAAGCCATGCTTCAAAAAAAATGTAGTTGGTGCAGGACTTTCATTGTGTTATTCCTGAAAGTAAAGTAATTATTACACTTCAAAATATGAAGTGTCTGCTAAAGCAAAATCTTGGCATCTATCATTCTAGTATAAGTGCTCTGCCTTGTGAAGTACCCTGAGTGCTGATTGACACACCCTCAATCATTCCCAGCCTTTGTTCAACTTGCTGGTAATTTTATTTTCCAGAAAAAAAGGCAAAGAAACAGCTGTAGCCATAGAAAAGAGAAGACACAGGGGCTTTTTTAATAATGTGTACCAATGATTTTATTTCATTTATTGCTGTCATTTATAAGACTAGGTAATAGGTCTAGGAGAGGTTCCCTGAAACAATTAACTACTAACACAGAGAACTGGGAAAGGAGCTACATTCTCCATAAACCATCTAATTAAATGCAAGGGGAAGCATTTAACCAGCAAACAAGTGAACCCAGAGAGTTATGAAGTCAAAGGTAGTCTCAGTCTTTCCGATTGTCGACCTAGCTCTCCTCTTTGTCAAAGATTAATAAACATGAGTTTTAAAAATCTCATAATTATCAGTTATTATTAGACAGGAGACAATGGATATCTGAATATCCAGAACAAATATAGAACCTTTACAAAGACTGACTACCAGAATAAGAACATTTATCTTTCTTGTTACACATTGTGTTTCCAGGTCCTCAAGCATTTGTGTGACTGAAAGTGGATATTAAATAAATATTTTTTTAATTAATGAACTCAATGATACCTTTAGAAAATTATTCTACATCCTCACTAAGTAATGAGAAGTCTTTATGTCCATAGAAATGAATGTAACATAAGTTGATGAAAACATACAAGGGAAATATACAAACTAAGCAAATTTATAAAGTAAAATAATAATGCAGTTGAGGAAGCAATAGATGATAGATATAATTTTCCTTCCTATACGTTTCAAATACTATTCTCAGAGTCTAACTTGTCTTTTAACATTGTTAATTTTAAACGTACATAGAATTATGCAAATTTTAATAGTACAACCTCTTATTTACAGCTCTAGTTTTTATGTCTGACTGAGAAAAATCTTTATCATACTAATATTATAAATTGTTTTCCATCTTTTGATAGTTTTTTAATATAAATCTCTTTGACCCAACTGAAATTTACTATGCATGGTGAGAGGTTTGTGCTTAATGAATTATATTAATGAAATTAAGCTTAAAAGAAGTTATCATATGTGACTCATAATAATAAAGTAATGTGGATTACTACTTGCACCAAAGACAATTAGAAAAGCTGAAAAAGTATGAAAAATCATCTCTATGAAGACTTTGGAGATTAACATGATGATGGAATTGCAGCCAAATCAATAAAAAGATAAAAATCAAAAGATCGGAGGATGGCATCTGAGGCTATGTTTCCCCTATGGGAACTGACCAGTTGCAAATTAGATTGAGTAACTGATAATCTGAGAAGCCAAAAGAAGACGCCTGCACCTACCCAATCAGGAACCTGGTAACTTTCCCTACTTTTACGCCTCTTCAGTGCTAGACCCTTCATTAAGGATTAAATTTGAGCAGGAAGTAGACACACCCAAGGCACCTGCAGCTCATTTCATATCATCTCAACGTCTGGAACAAAATCAACGAGATTCTGGTTTACTAGAAACAGTGACTGTGTAGAATAAGCAAATGCTCACTTTATCTCACATTATTTCTAAGAAGCGCTCTTACAAACACTGTGTCTAACAAGGAAAGATGACTAACCATGCAGAGATAAGACACTAAAAGCAGAGTCAAGTCAAAGTTCAGTTAGAAAAAGGACAGCTTTTTCTAGGGCATTCCACACACAGAACTTTTAGTATAAGCACTGGAGGTTTTTGCCAACCCTGGAAGATCTGAAGGACTGAAGATCTGAAAACCTATTCCTAAAAATTCCTACACTCTGCCTGAAATACCAGAGTAGAACTTTTCAAAAGCTTTCAGGAAGCTGCTACAGTTCTCAGGAAACTCTAAGATGTTCCCACCCCACAAACTACTACAGTTTACGGAAGTGAAATGGGTAGATCTCAAGAGCTCACTGGAAAACCACTTTAAACCACAGGTCAGCCCACTCATCCAACCTCTGGGGGATAATAACTGCTTTTTGTCTTCTACTTTCCAAATCACTTAACAAGGGTCTTTCATTAGAAGTATGCAGAGAGGTGGCTTTTGAGGAGGATGTCTTTTGGCTTATTTTCTTGGCTTCTAGGGGAAACCTATGTAATGGAAGCATAGGAGAATTTCTTAATAAATTCAGAACAATTAAAAGACTTTTCAATATGCTATCGAGAGCACTAACCATAAGGGAAAAGGATAATTGATTTGACTAAATGCAAGTGAAGAAATTCTGTTCCTCAGAAGATACCATTAACAGAGTAAAAAATGCAAGAATATAAAAACATATTTTCAGCATACTTCACAAAGACATTTGCAGTAAACATACAAGAAATTGTGATTCAGAGAGTGAGGGGACAAAATTCAACCTGACAGCCTAAAAGAAAAATTGAAGTTAAAGACATGTCACAAAAGAAAATATCCAAATAGTTAATATATGAAAGATATTAAACTCATGACTAATCAAAGAAATAAAAATTTGAAGCCTAGTGAGTACTATTACACTGATGTTTAAAATGGTTACAATTTAAAAAACTAAAAATAATAAGTACTGGACAGGGTAAGGAAAATTGGAGTGGGTGGGAAGTTTTATTGAAACAACCACTTTTGATATTATTTCTTAAAATCAAAAATATATATACCCTTGACCCCAAACTTCTACTCATTTATAGTTCAGTAGAAATGTATGTACATTTGTACCAAGATACAATAACCTTTACAGGACAATTTTAATAGTGTAATATATAACCCAAATTACCATAAAAAATAAAATAGGTAAAGAAAGAGTAGTAAGTTCATAAAATGGAAAACTATATAGCAGCGAAAAATGAACTACTTATACATGCAAAAATTTAAATTAATCTCAATTTTGAGAGATAGAAATCAGTCAGAAAATAGCATATGCTATATGATTCTATTTATAAAAGACAAAAATAGGCAATGTTATAGCAGTTATTAGGATATCATATGTAGATGCTGAAAATGTTTTTAAAAAGAAAGAAGTAAGCAACATAAAAGATGAAATAATGATTGATTCTCTTTATGGGGAAAAATTGTATGAGAGAAGGCCTGAAGACTGCTTCTAAAATGGGGGCAGTGTTCTATATTTTTACCCAATTCACTTTGTGATAGTTCATTGAGCTTTTTCATTAATTTTGTGCCTTTTCTGCATATTACACTCTAAAATGAAGGTACCTCTAGGGTTCTCACACTACTGTTTATAATTCCTTTAGTGTACTGTTTAGTGTGGGGAAATGAGTAGGAGTAATTTAAAAAATCTTGCTTCTAATGTTATGGTTTTGCCTTTCAAAGTTAGGATTCTAAGTCATAAACCTTAGTTTGTGATTTAGCCTATCTAGTGTCGCCACTCAGCTCTTTGCTGAAACCATGTTTCAATGATCGTAAACTTGCTGTGTTGTTCATTTGTCTCTAATTTGTGTCTGATTACTTCCTATGCATAACTGGTGAGGACGTGGTCTTCCCTAGAGAATACTTCACTTGTCATATGCTGTAATCTTTCTTTGTCTATTTTACCTCCATCTGCTCCTCTTCCTACATAGATTAGTCATTCCTATAATATGCATGAGCCTATTGATATATTATCAAATAATGTATACTTTAATTATTTGCACATCTGCTTCATTTGTAAGACTGTGGTCATACTTGAAGGCGGACACTATGTCTTACTTATCTTCTGTTACTGGCACTTAGTTCACTGCCTCATTGAGACTGGAATCTCAGCCCCCTTGTTGAGTATATTCATTAACTCATTTCCAGTTTGGCACCAAAGTTGTGGATTCTGGATCTGTTTGGAATATGCCCCCCAAAATCATAAAGTTTCTCCAAATGATGGTTTAATACCACACAGGGTGACATAACATTATCATGATAAGTTGGTCAGATATTTTTGTCAAATAAATAAAAGCTCAGTCACAAAAGTGCCAACGGTGTTTCTAACTAGAAATGTTTGGTAGATTTAAAGGAACCTTGCCTACATTCATTCTGACATGGGCCTTTCCAAAGTAAGCTTTTAAAAACTCAGGACCATGCAAAAGTATTTTCCCATGAAATGTTCAAGTTTTTATATTACTGGTGGAAATCATATAACTGTATAACCATAAAAAAGAGTCTAAAACAAACAAGGATATCCTCAGGTATTCTCCATTATCCTGGGTTTCTCACAAATGTAATCATTCTTGATATTAAGGAAAATAAATATGTGTAATTTGATTATCAATAAGACATTAAATTACCAGACATCAAATTATGTGATCCAATCAGTAGAACACCTTTCAACATCTAATTTAGGGGACATTTTTGTTGGTGTTCAAGCCTGCAGTGCAGGGAGGAACATTATATGTAATTAATGCTTGAAAGTGTAATTTTTTTCTCTTGACCGTGAATCCTGTGGTAGCAACCATGAACTTCAGCCAGATGTGCCACAGGAGCAGCTTATGATAATGTCCCCCAGCAGCTCGGCTTTAGTTCACCAGCTTAGGAATGTCAACTTTCGCTTTGTCAGAGACACGCTGCATTTTTTTTAAAGTATTTTGTATCTAACTGTTGATTTTAAAAAATGATATTGAACAATTTTTTATTGATAAAACTTCCCCTTATTTATTTTTATTTATTTTTATTTTTATTTTCATAAAAATAAAACTTTTTACTGGTAAACCTTTTGGTCACCACAAGTTGACTAGTCAATGACAAGACAATATAAAAAAATTAACAATAAGAAATAATTTTAAAAATAGGAAAAAATATATAATAAAGAACAATTAAAGAAAAAGATGGGGAAAAAAAAAACAATGACAAGACAGGGTATGGATATAACATAAAAATGACCCTTTGTTTCAACTAGCTGAGTCTTTGGAATCTAGCTATATAACAAGAATACAAGAAGTTCTGGGTTTTGTGGTTTTGATATCATGTCTACTTGCCAATTTAAGAATAGAATTTTTAAACATTGTTAAAATTACATTTTAAAATGGGAACATATAATGGTGGTTAGAAACAGGAAGTACAAAGCAGAACTTTGAAGTGTATGAAAACAGGCTAAAAAGGAAAGTTCTGAAAATTAGATCTTGTGACACGACATTTTCATCTGATTCGACTGCTCGGTGAACAAAAGTTACCTGTGAAGACTGTGAGAGACAGCAGCTCAGTCTAATCATTGAGATTAAACATAGTGTCAGCCAAAGTAGTATGGACTTGTCCCTATTTAAGATCAGGGTTTGATATTTATTGAGAATACAAATACTCTAAATCTGCATGTGTTCTTCCTTGACAGACTCCTGATGATAAATTAATAAAATAATCACTCTTGCTGCTACATCTACACAGCACTGACATAAATTCTGAGTCTTTTTGTGGGGGTCAGGGGTGTGTGCGAGTGTGCGCGTGCGCATGGGCACATGCACGGAAGCACATTGTTTTGCTCCTAAAAAGAGGAAGAATTGGTTAGGAGCAATACAATGAAAAACATTTTGTTAATGCTCACTCTACCTTCAAAATAAATCTCAGAATAACCTACAAAATGAAACTGATGAAACAGAAAAAGACTGTCGTAATACAGTGGGCTATAATGGCCAAAGCCAAAGGACAGTATCAGGACATAGTGTATGGTTTTTGAAAGACACATGGACATGTAGTTCAGTTCTGGTTAACCTTCTTCTTTACTTTGGAAATACTTAGATGTGAAGATATTAAAGACCCGGACCTCTTACTGAGGTTTGTTTTAAATACTGAGAATGACTCTTACGTATAAAGTGTTAAACAGTACATTAAGTAAAAGGAGGTATTTTAACTTACTATGTGGGACTTCAGGGAGCTGCACACAGCATCAAACGTAAGTGTTGGCCTGAAGAGAATGAAAAGTGTCACTGTGCCAACCTTTGGGCACAGTACTCTGCTCTGCTGTCATCAGAAACTCTCAGCTCTGAAAAAACTGACTCACAATGCCCAATACAGTAGCTTGTAACTTTGAGTTATTAAAAAGCTATTTAATGTGATTTTAGAAAAATTGATAATATAATGTGAAGTATCTTTGAGAGTTATGTGCTCCATAACACAGGTTTGTTCTCCCAGGCAGTGGGGAACAATGGTCAGTTTTTTTTTTTTTTTTTTTTACTTAGGGCTTCGCCATTCTTTTTCATGGAAAAAAATATCACAAGAAGGGGAAAAAGAACAATAGCGTGAATGCATTCAAGCACACAGCTGACTTCCAGAACTGGATTTTTTTCTTTAAATTTTATATACGCTCCAGCAGTAAGTTCAAGGGGACACTGACTATTTCTGTCACACATATAAAATTGTTGTAATGAAAGCAAAGTATAGTGTGAGTGGAAGAACATAGTTAATCATCTTTACTATCTGAAAATGGACTTTGAAGAAGATTGCTTTGAGTGAGAAAGACTGGGCAGTCCCTTTCAATCTTCCTGTCACATGTATATCCAAACCTCTTAGAAAGAGGGTACAGCTAATAAAGTTTCCACCCAGAGTATCATTCCATTTGGGTAGCATCACTCGCAGTTATATCCTTGACAGAATGTTTTAAACAATTTAAATATATTGGTATTGTATCTGTGTAGTTACTTTATGACATCAAGAGAGACATAGGGATTTTCTGATATACTGAAACTTATAATGAGTTCAGTTATCTTTAATTCTGCAGAATAGTCTGTAGTTGGTGGGATCAGGACCTGAGCATCATGTCCAGTAACTAGCAGGACAGATGGACAAGGCTGTGCTATGACTTTCATGACCCTACTTACTTTTGTGTCGTTGGACCCTTATGCCAAAAAAAAATTATATGTATTTTACTTTACTGTATTAGTTTAAAGACAGATATATAATGCAATCTGAATTCATTATTATGCATTCACTTCTATCATATATTTTTTTTCTAATTCGAAAAAAGAATAAAATATTTTCAAGAGCTCTGTACCCCTGATGCAAATATTTACATAAATTGGCCCTGAAAATAGGATACATTTTTATGTCACTGTTTTAGGAATTTTAAACTTGAATTTTAGATTCAAATCATTTCATACAAAACCTATGTTTATTGAAGCAACTGTTTGCCAATAGCAAAAATATGGGAACAACCTAAATGCCCCAAAACAGACCGAATGGATCAAAAACGTGTGGTATATATACAAATGGAATACTCCAGCAAACAAAAAAGATAAACATATGCCTTTCATGGCAACATGGTGGGAGCTGGAAGAGATTATGCTAAGTGAAATAAATCAGAAGGGAAAAGATAAATATTGGATGGCTTCACCTATACATGGAATATAGAGAAACCAAACAAAAGATCAAGAAAAAGACAAAGCTTGAAAGCTGACCATAGCTCTGAGACATACAGCAGGGGAGAGGGCAGAGAGGGTGCAAAACAGGGGAGGGAAGAGCACAAGGGACTGCGGGAATGGTGCACGGGTGCTGTGGTGGTGAAGAACTACAGGGACTACACCTGAGGAGCATTAATTGCTGTACATGATATAAGAAATGATACGATGATATAAGAAACTAAATTTATTTTTAAAAAATACAGATCACTTCCACACACAACTTGTTTTGCTAAGACCTATTTCTGGGGACTTCTGTTTTCCGTGGAGGTGCTGCACAGACCAGGCTGAATGGTGACGGAGTCCTCTCTCCCTCTTCATGGAGAACGTTATTTTAATCTGTTTTCTATTTAAGGGGTCCTTTGTATTATTTAATTTGAAAAAAAGGGCTCACTGCTTTTTTGAAAATTTGAAATTCACTGATATGGAATTACTACATATATACAAATAAAAATAGATTATAGTATTTCAAAGTATCTTTTAACTAATTTGATCAGTAAAATCTCCACATATGTGGTGAATGTTAAACACAAGAGTATATCTGCGCTCTTCCCAGGAAGAGGCAAGTGGGGATGTTCATTGTTTTCAACTACTTATTCTTTCATTTAGTAAAAAATTATTTTGTGAGTTTCTATAGCAGGTAATTGCCTTTGAATTTCATTGTTTATGAAAAATAAGGTAGTGAGACTACTCTGTTGATGTATTTTTCAGTGTCCAATCCCGAGTTAGACAATGCAAATCTGTGTATCACACCTGATTGCATTTGTCAGCTGCTCGGTGTTTTGTCAAGCTTTTTTTTTTTTTCCTACTCTATTTTGGCAAGTATGTTGAAGCCTTGACTTAACTGAGTTAATAGCCTAAGGTTCTGTACAATGTAATAAGAAGAAATCAGAAAGTAAAAAAGGTACAGGTATCAAAGATATCAAAGTAGAAGATAAGTTGATAAGTATGGAAGTCTTAAGGATTTTTAGCTTCTGTTAGTTTTTACATAATTGATAAGTATTTTTGAATTTAGGAGAATAAATGTCAGCATGAGCTCATATGTGTTAGGGTGTATTAAAATCAGAAGGTTTCAGAAGCAAGTAAGAGATCTGGATACACATGTTGGAGAAGGCACTGGCCCAGGAGAGGGTGACCCCAGTTTTCCACTTACTGCTTGCCCTTGGGTTCCTCAGCCTCCGCTAGCTCAGCTTCCTTGCTTATAAAATCTGTGATTGACAAAGATGAAAATAAGGCAGTTAGAGATTGGCAGTGTTGTAGACATTTAACCTAAAATCACTTCTAATATTAAAACTAAGAAATGCTGGGGATAATTATCTATCTTTATTAATGCTCAGCCATACAAGCAAGAAGGGAAGAGAAATCTTTAGGGATAAGACAGAACAAGGGGAAAAAGAGCCAGAGAAATTGACCTGCCTGTTGATGGTACGGCTGCCCGGGGAATCTGGTGAGTGTGATCATTGCCCAGGCGGTGTCAGTGCCCTCTCAGGAGCTGGAGACAAGGCAGTGGCCTGCAGGGAATGCTGAGTTAACCACCCTCCACACCCTATTCCTTAAAAAAAAAAAAAAAAATTTCCTTTAAAGTACTTCTGTCTCAGTGAAAGTAAATATAAGAAAAATAAATTCATCACACAGACATAAAAAGAAAGATTATCTTCATGACCTGGAATCCCCCAACTTAAAAAATATTTTTTCCTGGCCAGTGTTAATACCTACCAAAAACCCACTCTCCTTCAAGGGAGTATTCCTCCAAAGGGTGAGCAATTTTCCCACAAACTACAACCTGGTAAGGGTGAACTTATAATTCAGTTTTTTTAAAGTTACCAGGAAAATGATGTGAAAAAGAGTAAAGAGTGTCAACAAATGGGAAAATTACATCCCAAAGAAGTTCAAGTACTTCAATAAATCAAATCTAATTTTAAAATTTGTATGCTTAAGATGACTAAAGATATAAAAGAAGGATCCAAAATGAGAAAATACTGACACCATGAAAAGTTGCAGAGGTTTGGAGGAAATATTAGAAATACTAGAATGAAGACTCTAAATTATTATTAATGTATTTATTAATTAATAATTCATTTTAACTGAGTATTTCAATAAAATCAGACATAGCTGAAGAGAAAGGTGGAATTCTGTTTAACCTAGAGACTGATTAAATATGTTCAAATATTTTTTCTTAAAACTTCACTGAAATGATAGACAAAGATTTTTTTTTTTTATGTCTATAAACTCAAACAGACAAAGAAATGTGGAGAAGAGACAACAGAAACAAAATATTGGAAATTGGAAAAGTAAAGATGAACCAGCAGGTAGGAGAGTAGTAAGTTGTTTCGTCTAACTGAGAAAGCTGAAAACTAAGCTAATTGCTAAGACATAAGAAAAAAAGCTATGTGTGTCACAGAATTCTAGGAATCAGAGGTCACTGCTATTCAGAAAATGTGGTTTAGGTTGGTTTGTGTAAGGTAGGTGTTGAAAGATACCAACAAGGTTCCTGCTCTAATGAATAAAATTAACTTGTGATAAGTGCTACAGAGAAAATAGCAAAGTTGTAGGTCAGAGAAGGGGACTGTTTTAGATAAAACAAGTAAGAGGACCTTGAGGTGAAACTGAGTGAGGAGCAGAAGGAAACTACTCTTCTGCTAAGGTTGTAAGAGAGGCAGCTGGATCAGAAGGAAGAGAAAATGCAAAGTCATTTGAGGGAAGAACTCAATGTGTTCAAGGAACAGAAAGGAAGAGTGTGACTGGTACATGTTGAATAATAGGAGCATGTAAGAGATGATGTCACAGAGCTAAACTTCATGAATTGCTCCCATATTATAGTCTCTGGATTCTTCAAATAGAAATCGGTCTATGAAAACCTATTATTTGTAGAGGTTTAAACCTATAACTTCACAGTATATACAACAATATAAACTAACTTTACCTCAATAAACATAACTTTAAAATGTGGAAATCCATGTGACTCAGCAATATCTCTACTAGGTGTTTATTTTAAAAAATTGTTGGTGAGGATGTAGAGGAAAAAGGAGCCCTCGTATATTGTTAGTGGGACTATAGACTGACCCAGCCAATATGAAAAACAGCATGGAGATTTCTTAAAATATTAAAAATAGAGGTCCCCCCTGGTGGCGCAGCAGGTGAAGCACAGCACTGTGAAGCTATCCAGAGCCACTGCAGCACGAGTTCTATCCCCAGCCAGGGAGATTTCCACATGGTTCAGCAGACCTCTCCTGCCTCACCCACTGCTCCTTTCAGCAGTGTATTTCAGTCGATCTGCCTGTTCTGCTCCCCACTCTGTCTCTGGTGAGTCCTCTCACCACCTAGCTTGTATGCATAAATAAATAAATCTTTTTTAAAAATTAAAAATAGATGTATCACGTGATCCAGCAGTCCCACTCCTAGGTAGCTACCTAAAGAAAGGAAAAACATTAACTTGAAGGGATATATGCACGTTTTCATTGCAGCGCTATTTGCAGTAGCCAAGCTATGGAAGCAACCTAAGTGCCCAAAGACAGATAAGTGGATTAGGAAGATGTGGTATATACACAAAAGGAATACAACTATTAAAAAAAAAAAAAGATAAACTGTTGGCTTTCATGACAACAGATTGGAACTGGAGGGGATAATGCTAAGTGAAATAAGTCAGAAGGTGGAAGACAAATACTTATATGTGGAATACAGAGAAAGAAAACAAAGGGTTATATAAAACCAAAGCAATAACTAATCTTAGAAATCTGATTGTGGAATTGAGGCTGCAAGGAGTTGGGGGAATGCAGTGGAAAGGTAGTACAGTGGATTGCGGTGCCTTGGTGGTGGGTTTGTTGTGGAATGCATACCTGAAGGATGTGTACTATCTAAATTATATCAAGTGTTGACAACCAATGTTACCTCAAGAAAAAATAATAATTAAAAAATGTTTTAAAAAGAGAAAGACAAGTCATGGATGTTCTAGGGTAGAAGACAAGCAGGTCACCCAGACCCCAATAAATGCATGATGTAATCCCAGAGTAGTAAATGCTGTGAGGAAATTAATTATCCAAGGTGAAATGATCTGCTTTTAGATTAAATAAATGAGTAAGTGAATGTACACATTTTAATTGGCACTTTCTTGGTTATCCATTAACATGTTTAAGAAAGAAAGAAATTAAAGTGTATTAGACACTTTGCACCTGGTTTTAAAGAAATCTTATAGCCACCTGTAATGCAGGAGGCCTATCCAAATTTTCTAGGCAAAGAAACTAAGACTTGGTGATATTCAGTAACTTTTAAGAGACTTAGGAACCATGTGCTTAGTGAGTTGGAGAGTAGGAATGCAAACAGATTTTTCAGACTTCAAAATCCATTTTCAAGTTCTTAAATTTTATTCAAATATTAAACTTAGAAAGTGGCTTCATTTTCCTTTTTCTATTAATTCACTAGCTTAAAGCTACTCTTCAAAGTTTTAATTCTTGATCATATTTAGTTATTTCAAGGATTTCAGCAATTGCTTTATTCTAACTTTATGCTTGTTGAACTCAAAAAAAGATATCCAGTACTTTTGTACAAATCACATACCATGGCCTTTTGTATCATTTGTGCTTACTCTCTCTAACATACTAACTGTAATCCCTTCCTATGCCTCGTCACTAATCAGTCTTTCACCTAAAAGTTCAACTAAGGACTCTATTCCTTTTCTTTATGAAAAAAGCCTTCTCACTTACTCAGTCCTTTTTCAGATGTTCCTGGAAAGGTGAACTGAAGTGCATTCTTTGTCTCTAATAATCAAGAAATGGGTTGTACTTACTCAACTCCTCTTTTTTGACTTGATCTTTAAGGAGATATCCTCTCTTGGTTTTCTTGAGGCGGTAAGTAGAATAGAACCATTAAGCAATTTTATCAAGGACCCAATGACAGAACTAGGGATGAACAGGGAGAGACTGACTGCAGTATGCTCATAAAGGGAGTTTCAGTTAGCTGAGGATGAGGAAAAATGCCATTTTTGTTTTATCATCATTCAGCTTGTGTCACTTCAAAACTGACGTCTGGCAAAGAGGTGATGACCTGCTTCTGAGACCCTTCTGTGAATCAGTTTGCACCCCCAGCTGTGGGCGACCAGCAAGTGTAGTTCTCTGTTGCCGATGCTGTTTCTGTCCTAAAAAAAATTTAATTAATATTTCACCAGATCATTCTCTCTAATAAATAGATCTGAAAGCAAGAAACATTGATTGTCACCAATTATCTTCTTCACATATCCTCTTCTTTGGGGCAATATGTTTTGATTTATGACTCTGCCTATAAATGCCTCTCCCATTGTAACATTAGACATTCTTGTGGGTCTAAAGGAAATGAAGCTTAGAGTAGTTAAATTCCAAAAATACTCCAGGAAAATGTTCTTTTCGTATGATGTAAGTCTGTCTGAGGGCTCTGGTTGCCTATTTCAGTGTGGAGAATCCATTCATTTTAATGGAATATCCAGTCTAATGGAGCATATTGTGCTCCAAGAAAAACTCATTCTCTGGAATGTGCTGAACCAGGTACATAACTACCAGAAATGAAGTTGAGTTCAGCATATTTTTGAAAAATGAATCACATGAGGCCTGAATCTTGTGCTGTGCATTCAACTCAAATAACACTGTTTTCCTTCCACAGTCATGATGATTTAAGAAAAGCCAAAAAATATGGTCACATTGGGGGGGAAAGGTGATAGTGAACTCCCTGTGCTTTCATGTTTTCTTCCCAAAGATGGTGTCTCTAGCAATACTTCCCAGTATAACAGGAATGTCCAGAAAAGGGTTTGTTTGAAGTGTTATAATGGTATCTTCGCATGTTTTCCTTTACTTGCTCAAGCTGCTGAACTGCTATATTCTTTCCTTCATACGCATTTACACTGAGTTACTATTTAGTAATAGAGTAATAGTTTTAATAACACTCATTGTTACTGCTATATCTCACTGCTTTCTTATTTGCGGTAATTTTCAGTTCCTTCATTATTTTTATTTTCCCAACAGTAGTACAGTGTCTTCTTTGTCTTCAGATTTGTTGTTAACCTGGCATGAAAGTGACTGTGTAAACTTTCCCCATAAACACTTACATTTTCTCTAGACCAGCATTCAGGAAACTTTGTCCATAAAGGGCCAGACAGTAAATACTTTCAATGTTACGGGTCACACACATATTCTGCCTATGGTATGAAAGCAACCACAGACAGTGTGTATGTGAATCAGCATGTTTGTGTTCCCACAAAACATTGTTTACAAAATCAGTCAGCAGAGTGGTTTAGCCCCTGGGCCATGATGCTGATTGCTGCTCCAGACTGTTGACCAACAGAGTAAAATCTGCACAATTAACTAGAAGATGCAAAAGGACTGATCTGCCCAGTTTTATGGCCCAAACTTCAAAAATTTGGACCTGGAACATATGCCTTAAAATTTCTAGGTAAATTGAACAGAGTACTCCTAATTCTTAGGCAGTGTTACACGTAGTGGATAATATATTCAAGTCCTAAAGTAGAGCTGACTAGTTGTCTAACAATTTACTAATGTCTAGAAATTAAGATCTGTATGGAGGAAAATATTTACTTAATCTCATTTCCTATATTTTGAGTAAAAAAAAAAACAATTCTTCCTTAGACAATTTGGAAATATTTGTATTAATTTAATGATGACTTTTTTTAAAAATGAGTCCCTAATGTAATGGTAGAAATCCTAAGTTTTACTAGTTTTATTTCATGTTAATAGAAAAACTTAATTGGGTGATTTTTTTTAAATGAGAACTTATCAAATAAGCTCCTGAATTTGCTTTAGCATTTTTGTAAAATATAATCTTAAAGGACAATGCTGAGAAAACAATATTTTACCTAAAATGGTTAAACATCCTTATGAAAACAGTACAAAAGCTCACATAGAAAAATTGGCTTTACCCAAATGTTATAAATTTTGTAATTAAAATTTTTTTAAGAAAAAAGGATATTATGAAATCATGACTGAATATATAAAGAAAAAGCATTTGAATTTTAAAAGAGCATAGGAGAAACATTTTATAATAACATTGTTACTTTTACAGTCTTCTCTTCATTAGTCTCATCTCCACTACACCCTATTCATTAAAAAAAATATATAATTTTCTTTCACATTTTCCCCCTCTGGCCATTTTCATTCTTTTACAACAAAACTAATAAAATTAAGCTAATTTTGAAAAACAAAAATATTGCTTACTATACAAAAGAAAAGAATGTCTAAAGAACTATAAATCATTGAAGTCATTGCTGATTATTCAGAACCCACCTCAAAAGATTAATCATGGTTCTCCAGAGAACCAGAGCCAATAGAAAGAGATGTATTGTAAGGAGCTGGCTCACAAAATTAAAGGGGCTGTATATCCTACAACCTGTCATGTGCAAACTGCAGACCCAGGAAAGCCAATAGTATAATTCCAGTCCTAGTTTAAAGGCCTGAGAACCAGGGAGCTACTGTTGTAAGTCCCAGTCCAAGGCAGGGAGATATCCAATTCCCCGCTAACACAGGCAGGCTGGAAGCAAAAGGGGTGAATTCCTCCTTCTTCTAATGTGTGTTCCATTCAGGTCCTCAACAGATTGGATGTTGCCAACAGATTGGATGTTGTTCACATGGTGGAAAGCAGACTCCTTTACAGAGTTACCAATTCAAATACTAATCTCACCAGGAAATACCCTCTCAGACATAACCAAAAATAATGTTTGGTCAGGACACCCGTTGTGCCCAATTAAGCTGATATATAATATTAACCATGAGACCTAGGAAGGTCCAAGAAGTGGAACCATAGAAGTTTTTCCCTTTAATTGATGATTTCAGAATCAATAGTTGGGAATCATTTATTCATAAAAACATGCTTTTTTTCTTTTATCTTGATGTTCCCATTTTTAGCAATAATTTACCTTTTAAGAAAACATGGAAATATGGTATTTCAATTAGTACAACATTTTGTGCTCAGCCTAAACTAAAGGATTTTTTTTTTTTATTCTAAATCTAGGATCTTTCAGTTTATTACCCAAGAATATTAAACAGTTCCATTCTTTGTAGTCAGATATTCTGGTAGCTCTCCAGAGAGTGTTTTTAGGAGAGTGTCTTGGTTGGTTGGTTGGTTGTTGACAGGCCCACAGCAACAAATATCCTAGCTCTCTAATTAAATTTAGCAAATCAAGGGTTGTGGGGAAACAAACCAGAAGGATAAATAGTATATCCTGGTAGTTTCCATTAATCACCCATTCATTGGCTTTAGAGCACAAGAAACAATCTTATTATAATAGTAGCTATGGAAGATGCAAGCCACTTTACCAAGAGATCTAACAAGCTTGTCTTCTTGGTCAAACGACAAAACAAGCAATCAAATCAACAATTATGCAAGGCAATGATTTATAAATACAATGAAAATGGTTTACCCAGAACTGAAGTTTACCCAATGGTTTAAGCACAAATTGCTTGAATTGATTTGCCATTAATTTACAAAACTGTATAAATTAAGGGGTACAGCTTCATACCTTGAAATGTGTATATGCTTCATTCACCCATTACCCAAGTTCTAGTGCAATTTTACTGTCACATTGACCCCATTACTATTTCTTCCCACCCTCCTCCTTCTTCCCCTCTAGTAACCACCATGTTTTCTAAGATTGAAGAATTATTTTTGTTTTCTTTAGTTATTTATATTCTACAAGTGAGTAAAACCATGTGGTAATTGTCTCTCATTTTCTGACTTTTTTTCACTTAATCACAACACATTCTGTCCATATTGTAGCAAAAGGCAAGATTTCATCTTTTTAAATAGCTGAGTATATTATGTTGAATATATAACCACAATTTCTTTATCCAGCCATCTATCAGTGGGCATTTAAGTTGATTCTACATCTTGGCTATTGTGACTAATGCTTCTGTGAACATAGGGGCAAGCATACATTTTTAAGCAAACAGTGACAACGATCCACTTTAATGGGTAAATAAATCCAAGTGATCCAGTACTCTATAAGTTTTAATTCTATTTGACTATTAAAAGATGAGAGAAGCTTCAAGCAGTTAAATGTTAATGTAAGAGAACCAACTTTTTACTACATTTATTTTTAAAACAAAATGTCAGGGCGCAGGGGAAAATTTTCCCACCCCATCTGATTTCTTTTGAGGCTTGATAGACAAATAAACACTAGATAGATAAGAAGGAAAAAAGGCCAAAATTTAGTAGAATACCTATGCAGAATTTATATGGTTATAAATACTAAAGTAAGGTGGAGCAGACCAGGCATATTTATTCTGTATTAAGAGACCTAGGAGTCAAACAGGGAGAAGATGATCTCATTCTTTTATTCTGACTAGAAAGATGGCTTTCTCAGATAGGAGGAAATGTTCACTGATAAGCCTACACCTGCATGATATCCCTCCAAACCACATTCTTCTAGATCACAGGAAGTGGGAGTAGTTATTCCATATCCAATTAAGAGAAAAGGCAAATAGCTGAGAGCTTTTCTCAGTTTTTATGGTGTTCATAGCTCTTAATTAATCAGGCTCTTTTGGTCATAGTAGTAGACTTTCCAAAGTCCACAAGGCCTCCATCAACCTTGAGCTCCCTATACCAAGGTGACAGTTATTATAAGAGGTCTACTCTGGGTATATTGAAAAAAGCCTATCAGGTACTTTTGGGAGACTAACCCACAAAAGCAAATAAATTAGTCAGTATTTTTCCTGGAGAACAATAGAAACCTCAAACCAACTTTTAAAATTACCCTCCAAAGAGAAGCAAAAATGAGTGTAATCACTAGTACTACCACATACTCATTTATGAAAACCCATGTACCTAAGCTCAGTTAAATTTGTTGAGTAACTTATTCAAATACAAGTCAAATTACTTGCTCACTATGATCTGATCTAACAGATCAGAAATTTGGCCTGGACATTGTAACAAATGGAAAATGAGACAGTATTAGCTGAGTTAGGATGAAAGGTAGGAAGACTTCCATAAGAATAGGACAGTGTCTCCATTGTTAGACCCAAGTTTATGTTGACCTTCAATTCAGCAACTTCTGAGCAGTTGTACCCAGTCCCAATCAAGCCAAAGAGATCAGGAAAGTTTGAATATTTAGTTCAAACATAGACAAACCAACTGTGTTCCTGGTTCCACCAGCCTGGAAAGGAAACAGCTAATAAGAAAAAAAGAAGAAAATAAATGGAAATCAATGAGAGAAAGACTAGCCTAGAAAGCTGCCTTTACAATTCTTTGGAGGTTCCTAAATGTATCCATCAGATAAGCTTAATCACCAGAACCCCAGTCTTCCTGAGGCTGTAACAAAATCCCCTGTTC
>PVIJ01002637.1:59809-155325 GCA_004024925.1 Scalopus aquaticus
CAGCCCACCACCAATTCACCCGTGATCCATCTCCATGGTCCCCTGTATTCTCCTCTCTTCCATTTTGTGCCCTTATCCTCCCCTCCCCCCTCCCCCACCGCTGAGTGTCTCTCTCCCACCCCGCCTCCCTATAGTCCTGTTATAAGTGAAACCATTCGATATTTTTCTTTTTCTTTTTGGCTTATTTCACTGAGTATGAAATCCCCTGTTCTTACCGTAGGAGAGTAAAACTTCTCCATCCTCTTAGGATTTCTGTCTGGTACTTAGAGCAGGCAAATTTGCAAAGGATAAGAACTTTCAAGATAAGATTTTACATGTATATGAGAGTCCTCAAAGGAAAATGAAGACCCAAAGAAGTGACCAAGCCTGAGTGCTTACATACTAGTTTGAACAAAGAGTAGCAATTGTGGAAAAGTAATTAAAATGTGTGGGAACACTAACAGAAGCTAAGTTTTGAGTAAGGTCTGTTGGTACAGATTTCTTTCGCTCTCGACTCCTCATCTCTAGTTATAAGAGTAATTCTTTTGCTCTGGTATAGAGAGGACATCTTTTACATGGGAATTTCATCTCTTGCCTCCAGGAAAAAAGGGGGAAGAGTGACCTTCTGGTCAACTGCTTTTCAAGTGTCTTTAGCTCAAAATAACCACGAAGCCAAAGAAGCATATTTGGTGTGGCATGTCCTTGACTTCTGCACTAGCACATAAATATTTGTTATATGCTGAAATAAGCTTAAAGAAATTTATTGACCCCTACGTAAGTTCAGGAAATAAAATATTCCTTATAGTTTCCCACTCCTGGTCTAAGGAATAGTAATGACATAAGAGTAGATCCTTTATTTTCGGGAGAAACATACCCAAGACCTTCTCTAAACCCCAGATTTATGAATGTCACAAGTTCTTTTCCTTTAGAAATCTCTTTTTGTCCTGCAAACAACTTTTCTTATACTATTATTAGTCATAATGACTAAATTACAGGAATTATAATAACTTTAGTTCTTCTCCCAAACAGTGTCATTACATGGTTTCCCTATGCTGTCTCAATCAAAGTTAAACTGTCATTTTATACTCGAAAAGTGACAGATTTGATGAAGTAACAGTTTGGTATTAAGAAATATTCTTTAGCTTTACTAATAGACACTTTGTAGAAATTAACATATAGGAAATGAAAGAATGACATATTATAACATTAAGCAAATATATTTGCCAAATGCTTAAAGTGACTTTAGGGATAACAGACTGTACTTATAGGTTGACATAATAATGAGATATTGTGCTAAAACCATAAAAATACAAATTATAAATGAAAGACGTATGAAAACTGAGACTAATTTTGCAAAGTCTTTCTACATTTTTTTGTCTTACTAACCTTTTGTATTCCTTTGGCATTTGAAATAGGAAAGTACACATTCTTTTTAATATAAATACTATGATTGCAATGAACAAAAGATGGCCTTAACAGGCAGTTAGGCTGGTTATTCTATTCTTAACCTAAATATCTACAAATCAGTTATTCTAAAATTCAGTGTGCTTTTGCATATGTAAAATATCAATAATCCTATTTAAAAATCAATTGATAACTTACAGTTACCTACACATGAAGTTGGCATCGTTTTAACTCGTAGCTGTTAAGTATACTAAGTATACTATAGGTTATTTGCAAATTTTTTTATCTCAACATGGTAAAAATGATTGGACATGCTTTCAAATTTCTCCAGGCTAAAATTATCTGTAACTGTAGTCTGTGGTATTGAAATTTGAGATCTTTTCTCTGCATTTGAGTATGTATACCTCAAAAGTTTCTTCTCCTAGCCTAACCCATGTATAAATCTTTGACTAATGTCCTTTGATTGTTTGCTGGCTTTATATTCAGACATGTATTTTTCTGAAATGAAAGGCTTTTGCTTGTTTGATTTTTGTGTCCTCCACCAGCAATTGTGCTTCTTCTAATGATTTCATTTGTTTTTATCTTATGGATAGTATGAATAATATTTTTAGTATCAGAGACTAGAAAACCTAGAACCATGTTTGAGTGACTGGTCTGGTCATTGTACCCAAAGGGATGTATCTCTTCTTTCCTGCTTTTATTTTCTTATTCTCTCATTTTCTCCTTCCATTATAAAACAAAATGCATTGTGGTTAAATGTACATATGATAAAATGTGCTATGTTAACCAACTTTAAGTGTATAGTTCAGCAGTATTAAGTACATTCTCTTTGCTCTGCAGCCAATCCCCAGAACGCTTCTCCTCTTGCAAAAAAGAAACTCTATGCCCGTTAAACAACTCCCTTTTCTCCCACCCCTAGAGCTCCTGAAACCATCATTCTACTATATTATCTCTGTGAATTTGACCACTTTAGTTAAATATTGTAAAAGGAATCATACAGTATTTTTTATGACTGAATTACTTTGCATATGTTTCAAGGTTCATTCATTCATGTAGCATGTATCAGAATTTCCTTCCTTTTCAAGGCTGAATAGTAATTCATCATATGCAGATGCCGCACTTTGCTTATCCATTTATCCATTAATGGACTCATGAGTTTGCATTCACATTTTGACTGTTATGAATAATGCAGCTCTGAATGTGGTTGTACAGATATCTCCAGTATACTGCTTTCAGTCCTTTTGGATAAATATAGAAATAGTATTATCAGATCATATAATTCAATTTTTAATATTTTGAGAAGCTGCCATACTATATTCCATAGTGACTACACTATTTTAAGTTTCATCAGCTATGCACAGAATTCTATCTTCACATCCTCATCAACACTTTTTTTCTTTTCTTTTCTTTTTTTTTTTTGTAGTAACCAACATAATATGCATTAATCTGTAATTCTCTGAATCTGTGTAAAGTATTTCATTGTGGTTTTGGTTTACATTTCCCCAATGATTAGAGAGGTTGAGCGTCATTTCATGTGCTTATTAGTCATATAGTGTCAGATGGGGGCTAGACCATACTTTTATTTTCATGTTTTTGCTATATAAAGAAAACAGCAAGAGAAAATCCTATATTAGGTTCTTCCTAGCCCTGAGATTGCATAAATACATTCTCCATTTTTTTAAATTTTTTAACCATTAAATACTTTTTTTGTACTTTTTTAATACTTTTTTTTAATTTTGCATTCAAAAATCATCTTTCAGAACATTTTTGACCTATCTTTTCCTAAGAGTCTGTTTAATATTCCATTTAATACTTAATTCTTCAACATATTACTCACAAAATACAGTTTAAATTAATGGAAACTTTTTTAAAAAAGAAGCTTCTGCAACAGCATTTCCTATCTGAAGTTCTAGAATCATTCCTCATGGGCTATTATTAATGTATTACTAATAAGAGAAGCCATTTGTAAATGATTATGCGTGATTATTCTTTGTCACATCCATAAATTATATATCAGGTTCTCCTAGTGGAGTGTATTAAACTGGTCAAGGCAGCAGGAGGCAACAGCTTTAGCATCTTCTGGAACAATAATTAATTTTCAAAATGCCAAGGCCAATTGGCAATAGTTAATATTACCCCCCAGAGCATAATCATGGCCTAGATGCCATAGAGATAAGTTGTCTTGTGTTGCCTATAAATGGATTCTCTGAAAACCTAATTTGAAATTACTGCCTTTAATTATACTGCTGATATAAATAACTTTGATAAAATTAGTGCAGCTGGCCTTCTGTTTATTTTTCCCATTTGAATGCACTGTACAATGTAATCATCTGAAATAAACATCCATTACAAAGAATGCTTCATTTCAAAGAACATATTATTCTACTCATCCAGTCAATTGTTATTTTACCCTCCCCAACTGCATTTCAATCTTGCACCTATTAAAGGGATGAACAAATTACCAAGCTCTCACAATGTACCAACTAGCAAATTAAAACAATTCATTGCTGTTGAATAGGGCCATGCTTTTAAAAGATTTTAATTCATTTTTGTCCTCTATTACCATGTTTACTCTTTAAACAGACACTGCTAGCTTAAAAATTATTGAAAGACATGCTCTTCTCTACATAGACAGTATGTCATTTCCTAGATAGAAATCTATATCTTCAAAAGAAAAGGCATGTCTTCAGAAGATGCATCTCTCATTTGATATGTCTTTTAACTTCAAAGTCCAAGAAAAAGGTCTCGAGTGTTATGTAAAATTTTGGCCTTATTTCATTTATTTTGTTACAGAGCAGAACGCTCTTCTATAGAGGAGAGTAGCGCCTTTCTTCCTGGTTCACTGATTGTCATCTCGATCTCGACTGCAATCAGGATAGGGTTTACCAAGGTCAATTCAACTCAGTCCAACTATCACCAAGTTCAGCTCAACTCAATCCAATTATTACCAAGCTCAATTCAATTCCACTACTCTTTATTAGTTACCTGTTCCATGCAAGACACTGAAGATTTCCAAAATGAGTAAGACATGGCCTTTTTTCTCTATCTGGTAGAGAAGCATGAAAGAAAATTAACTATAGAACACCATGGCAGTTTGGAAATGCTTAGACAGGAACTCGATGATAAAATAAAAGCGAGTGCAAGGGTGATACTGTAAGAGAAGTTTAAAAGGGCTGTTGGAGTTGAAAGGAAGATGGTTGTGTAAAAAGCTTCAAAAATTAACTAGGACTTGAGGAAAAGAATTTCAAAGCTTTTTTTTTTTTGCTGTTTTCTTTATAGAGCAAAAATATGGAAATAAAAGTCTGACTCTCATAGGAACAAATAAGCTAGGTTTTGCTGGAACTGGGTAATTAAAAAGTGGCTAAATTTAATACTATAAAAGTCGATGGAATCTAAAATTTAAAAGGCCCAAATTCCCAAACCAGTCTCTTGTATTTATTAGGTAGTGAGAAGCCATTAAAACCTTTTGATAAAACAAAGGAAATAATTAGAGCTACACCTTAGGAAGATAAATCTCAAAGCTCTGTGGAATACAGATCAAAATGGAGAAGAACAGGAGGCAGTAAAAACAGTGATAATATTTTCACCTTTCTCAGGACAATGTTCTGCATTAGGTTGAAGGAAGGACCAAGATGTAGAACTTTATCTTGCAGTGGGGCTTAGTATTGGGCACTAGACCTGGAACTAGAGGACTCAGGTGATATGTGATATAATTATATACAGCAGCATTAGAGATAGTCGAGACTGGCAGGTGCATGGGCAGCAGCCAATCAACCTACCTGATGATCTAGCCCACCATCAACCTCTGGTGTTTGAGTTAACACTCGCAAATGCAGAGCCAGGACCAAGGACTTGTATGGGTAGTTTGGTTGGAAAGTGTTCCCTCGGCAGTAGGATTAAGGCAGAAAGAGCATGAGACAGTAATGGAGAAGTGGGTTGAAGGGAGTAGTAATGGTCACTGATGCAGCATTGGCTTGATTCCACCAGGACCTCCTATGAAATGTAAAGAAATGTCTCCAAGAATTGATCACCTGAGAGATTGGGGACTGGAGCATTTGTCCTCTGGATTCTGTCCTGTTTTGGTTGGGGTGGGCAAAAGAAACTTCTCTACACCCTGATGTATATCAGTACTTGCACAGAGGTTTTCACAAAGTGCCCCAACTGATGTTTGACCAAGCTGAATCTACCATTTTCTTCCATGGAAATTCTCATGGCAGTTGACAAAACCAGAGAACTGTATATTCTTATAGTTATCTTTGGCCCTTACATGTGAATGCTACAGCTTCCTCAACCACTGGTACCTCAGCCAACCCAGTGCCTGCCATGGCAATGCACTATGCATTATCCGCACCCCACTTAACTACCAGCAAAGGGTTTCCTGTTCTGTCTGACCGTAAGTGATCCAGCTCCTAAATTCGGTCTGTGAGTCTACTGTCTAGCACTGTTTCTGGTACCAACTAACACTTGGTTTGGGTTTGCCTCAAAGCAATACCTGTGACAAGACTTTTGGTGCAGCAGTCTATTTCAGAAGTCATTCCAGGAATCATAAATTAGGAAGTAGGGAGTATAAGGATGGGTGAAAACTCAATTTTAGATGCATTTTGAATTCAGTAATAGAGGTTTGATTCTAATGGCTTTCCTAATAAGTCCCCAAAGTATCTTTCAAATTTTCCACTTAAAGACAGAATGGATCATTTGTCCACTATCTCCTGTCCCCCCAATTAATTGAGGGTTGCACCTATAGATATTAATTCCTTGCATTCAAGGCCAAGTGGGTTCCCAGGAATTAAGATGAGAAAGGGGTACTCACTGGGTGTGACCATGAGATCAGATCAGTTAACACTCACAAGGAACTGTTCACCTGAACTGAAAGGACACTGCCACATCCCACACAGAGACAACTGCCTGCATCTCATTCTTTAGCCAGCTCCCAGAATGCATGCATTGCCTAGGTGGTAGAGTACTCTGATGGATTCTCAACTTCCTGAGAGAATGGTTCCTATCCATTTCCCTAGGAGATGGCCTTTGCTTTCACAACTACTCTTACCATCTTCTGGTTCCAAAATCTTATCTTAGATAAGCTTATCTTAGATCTGATCTATTTCAATAGGGGTGAATAGCTTGTGAAGAGTTGGAGGTGACTTGAGCTGGTACATGAAACTACATTCTCTGCCATGTTCTTCATGCTGACAACCACTCATCCACCTCTGTACCCAACTGTCTGTTCCAATAGCACATGTTGACTGACTTTACTTGGCCTCTGCACACCATTGTGACTCCACTTGTTGACCACCTAGGGCCTCTCAAGGCAGAATACATGTTGTATCTACAAAATTCCTCTTACTTGACTCCATCAAGATAGACTAGACTGTATGAAAATTGCCTCTTCACTTACTTTCTCCTCCACTAAACAAGGAGCTTCTTCAGAATGCCACCTGTTTCTTTATTCCCAGAACTCACCATGGTATCTATCATACAATCGATCACTAATTCACATTTACTGAGACACATGATACAAGCTAGAGTTTGATTTTACATTAAAAAGATTCCAGTTTTAATCTAGACACTCTTATTTGGGTACAGGCAATTTTTCTGCAGGAAGCACACACAGTGAAAGACAAGACAGAAAAATGGGAACTGCCTTCAAGGTTGTGTCAATGAGTCGGGACACCTGGGTCTTAATCCAGCTTGAGCCCTTTATAGAAACTCTCAAGTGATCTCAAAATTGCCTCTTGGGAGAATGGAATTTATCTGCTGACTTGGGCATTTATCTCCTGACTCCAACCCAAGAGTTGCCTCCTGGGGGGTTTAACTTACAGGTTGTGCCTGTTTTCAGCCAAGCAAGTGCATGTAGCACCAGAAAATACCCAGATCAAAGAACCCAAGAGGCACAGGCACTCAAGTAGAAGCAGTCAACCTATTGTACAAGTGAACTCGAAGGACCAGTGGTGCAGGATGGACCTCAGCAGCAACCGCTGCATTAGCAAACCCGTAAGAACTAATACTGGATATGAGCTATTTTAAGATTCCTTATGGCTAGCAAGGAATGATTTTTATTCCACTCAAAATGCTTAAGGATAGACAAAAATACTACTTGACTTAGTGTTCATGGTGGACCACAAACCTTTCCAAGAAAAACAATATTTTTTAATGTTCTGTATTATTTATTAATAAATAAGTTCCCACTGTAGACTGTACTTTTGCTCAGACCTACGAGATTATAAATTTTATTTTATTATGATGATATCTGTTTCCACATCTTTACTATACAGCTTCAAAGAACTGGTTTGGCACATCATTAAATAGCCATAGATACTCATCAACACACTCAACATATTTACATACAAAATATCATCAGTGATTTGAGATCGTCTTGAGGCTGCATTGCTCATTTTTTCCCAAGAGAATGATTAGTGAACCGCCACATGACCTTTACTCAGTGCTCTGTGCACAAAGTTCCTATGAACCTCAGTGTGTGGAATAAGCAGCACACAACTTGATGAAACTTTCTGCTTAGAGTACAGAAATGATTGTCTGTATTTCAAAAAGTGACTATTTAACTGTTCAATGGATGCCAAGATAAAATTAATCTAAATAGGGCCTCCCCGGTGGCACAGCGGTTAAGCGCTGCGCTGTGGACCTGTCTGCAGCGGCGACGCGAGTTCAACGCCTGGCCGGGGAGAATCCCACACGGTGTGGCAGACCTCTCCTGCCTCACCCGCTGCTCCCCTCAGCAGTGTACTTCTGATCTGCCTGTTCTGCTCCCCACTCTGTCTCTGGTGAGCCCTCTCGCCTCCCCACAACTCTGGCCTGTACCCCAGCCTGTATGTATAAATAAAATAAATATTAAAAAAAATCTAAATAAAATTACTTGAAGCAAGTGAGTTTGATACAATGTTGAAAGTGATAATCATACATAGACCGGTGTTCAAAGACTTTAAAAATATACAGCGATCAGAAAGAAAAGACTCAGAAGTCATGGTGAGCATATGTCAATCATCCTAAAGGAGCTTGTTGAGAATGCCTTTCTGCCCTGCCAGCGTACTGCTCCCCTGCTTAGAATATCTTTAATCTCCTCCTTAATAACTCTTACTTGCCATTTTTTTGGACAATGTAAAAAGTTTATTTTGAGTTTGTATCTGTCAACTGTTTCCATAAACAAATGGTTACATCCATCCCAAAATTCAGTTGCTGCGACAGCAAACATATATGTTCCTGTGCACAGATTCTGGGGTACTTGGGAGTGATCGATCCAGTTTGGGCTTCAGTGGTTAGCTCTGCTTTCAACTGTGTTCAACTATGCTGGCTGTACCTCCTTGCCTTTTAAGATGCCTGAAGTGTCACCACCTATATTAGTTTTCTACGACTACTGTGACAAATTACCACAAACATGTTGGCTTAAAACGACACAAATATATTCTCTTATAGTTCTGGAGGTCAGCAGTTAAACATGGGTCTCACTGGTCTAAATTCAATATGTCAGTGGGGGGAGGCTCTAGATGAAAACCCATTGTCTACCTTTTTTCAGCTGCTTGAAGCTACCTGTGATCCTGGGTTCAGGGTCTCCTCCCTCTGTCTTGAAGCTGGAAGTATAGCATCTTCCTCTTTGAATTCTGCACCCACCTTTCCATCTCTGTGACCCTAACCCTCCCGCTTAGCAGAGTCTCATGATTATCCTGAACCCAACAGCATAAGCTGCTCACCTCACAATCATCAACTTAATCGTATCTGCAACATTTTCTTTGCTGTGTCAAAAACATATTCAGAAGTTCCAGGGATTTAATATGTTGACATCTTTGGGGAAGAGGTGGTGGAAGGTGGATTTATTCATTCTGACATGCCTCTTCTTAAAAGCTTTGCTGATCTCGTAAGTTAGAGTTAGCGTCTCTCTCTCTGGATCCCACAATTATCTAAGTATACCCCTATTATGAAAGTTTTTAGAACAACTTTAAATTTGGGGTTTAATCTTTACCTTGGCTATTTGTTGTTGGCAAATTGAGTACTTCATCTGTGTAGTCTCACTGACCTGAATCTAAACCCAGTACTCTCTTGCTTTTCTCCTGTGAAAAGGAGTAGAAAATGTAATGCTAGGTGAGTAGAGAGCAGAGGAAGGGATCAGATTCCTCATCCCTACCGCCGCTCTAGCATCTGCCAGTAAGAAGCAGCACCAATTTCTCATTTTTCTCTTCTGAAATATGGAAATATTTATAATATTACTACATACTTTTTTGTGAATGTTAGTGAATGAACATATGAAATTTACATCGACCAGGGACTGACATATGATATTCACTCAAAACTGTTACTATTTCCCACTGTGAGGTTATTTTGGGAATGAAAGAGACAGTGTATAAAGCCATAGCACGATGACTGGCACACAGTAAATTTAGCTTTTGACTTGTTATCTGTGTTAAATACAACAGGTTAAAGAAGTCAAATGGAGTTAAGAAAATGCTACATTTCAAAGGTAGGAGGTTAGCAAAATGTACTCAACTTTGTGCAAATTGTCTGAATTATTTCCGTTGCTCTTATTCTCAAACTCATGGTCACGGGGCTAAAAGATATGGAAGATACTCTTCAATGGATAGATCTTATTGGTTCCAATGATGAAATAATAGTAGTAACAAATGCAGACTTTTAAATATTTCAGATACACTGTTTCTTGCTATGACTTACTGTTCACTCCAGGCAGTATCTAGCAATCGAAAGACTATTTGATTAGACTCCCCAGATCATTGTCATTCATGCACATAATAGGCCTTAAGTCCTTGAGATCACAGGATCTTTGGACATTGCCCACATGTTTCCAAGGCAAATTGAGCCATTTCAACTCAAATGTTTGCAGTAAGTAGAAGAGAAACTTGTGGAATCATCTTCCTCTCTCATATATGAAGCAACAGCAAAGTGGTACAGCAGCTCAGCTGTTCCAAGTTCCTCAATAAGTTTTACTTTTGCAAGAACCCTCTGACTTCCTGTGTTCAGTGAGCTGCGTTTTGAGCAACATGACCGGCCGCGAAATTTGCTGTAATTTTTTAAATATGTGCAAAAAAAGCAAGATATCAACCATGTATTATCTGAATCAAGATGCCAAATTATCTAACTTGTTTCTCCAGGCAAGCAGCCCAACAACAGGGACAGCTCCCAGGAGTCAGTCAAGGTTGTCTGTCTGTCCATCCACTCAAGACATCTGCAGGTAAGTGCTCAACAAATGACTACTCAGCATTGTTTGAAGCCAGTGTTTTGTATTCTTGTTATTATTCTGAGACTTGGGGTTCTTGCTTCTGCCTTACATTGTCCACAGCCTATTTACACTGACTTAATGTTTTTCCTTAATATATTTTCTTCAGTTGCTCTTTGTTTACCAACTTCTGTTCCATGCTATCATTTTCATCATATTCTCTCTCTCTCTCTCTCTCTCTATATATATATATATATATATTTTTTTTTTTTTTTTTTCCATGGATTTCCTCTCCATTCCCGTTTCCCATCCTTGGCCTTTGTCTAGATCTTCCATTTTGCGTGACATGTCAGAAGACACATTTAAGCAATGCACACCAGTCATGGTGCTGAGCCCTGATAGGAAAGAGACTGGTAAGAAACCAGTAAAACAGAGGCCTAGGAGGATGCATGGGATCTCAGAGATATGAACGTGCAGAAGAACAAATAAAAGGAAAAAGGAATGATTTCCCCCTCCAAATCTCTGTCTCATATGGAGACAGCTTTGCACAGATTCTTCAGATTCATCCACCATATATGAGACACGCTGGATTCAGGCAAAAAGAAGAGCCCAAATTCAATTCCAACTTTCACAAAGATCAAGGAGAAATAATAATAAACCTTGTGGAACCTTAGCTGGATCTTCCACTCCTGACGGAACCGAGCTGGATGATTTGCGATCCACAGGTAAAGAGCAACAAGAAGCGGTTGAATGTGAGAATTGTTCTTTCGGTCGCCTCAGAAGAAAAGGCACAAGGTACCAAGAAGGTAGTTGCTTCCTGCAGAGAGGCTCTTCTGAGATGAAGAGATCATCAGAGAACTGCAAAGAAAGCCGAGGTAGATACCACCACAGAGCTCCCCAGCTCTTACATAGTCCCAGGCATAAGGAAACAATGAAGAAAAGATTTTCAGAAACAGACCCCAGCACTGACGTGTTGGCAGTAGCAGAGGGTGGCAAATATGCGGATTATGCAGGGTTCCAGGTGAATCTCTCTTTTCAGAAACCTGCCACCTATGACGATGACACTAATAATTTAAAAGCATGGAGGTCAGTCACTGTTGAGGAAAAAAAGATGCCATCCAAATGTAGTTCTTCCTGCTATAAATTAGCTGGGCCTTTGACTCCTACTCTCAAAATATAACATTGTTTATACTGTTTTTTGTCTGACTGGATATACAGTTATGAAAGGAGAAAAGGTGGTATGAGAAGAACCATGCAGAAGTTTCCATGGGTTTGAAAGCTGAATCAGAATAGAATCATATTTGCTCTTGCCCTTTCTTTAATTGAATGGTTTATTCTGGTAGAGACTGACAAACTAGTAGAGTTTTTGTACCCATTCTAGTTAAGACATGAACAGTGGAGGAAATATGTGAGAGAAACCTTTCACTCTTCAACGCAAATTTGGTGAACTGTTAGCACTCTAACCATAAGACATTCAAGGCCTGGCTTCTTAAGATCAGATTTTTGTTTCAGAAATATATCCTTTTATACCAGAAAATCTCCTTTTCAGTTGGCACTAATTTGCTGTATAGTTTTTGGACTCAAGACCAAAAGGACATGGGGAGCCACGATGGATGTAGCTCTGGGTTGCTGGAGTCTCCAGGGAAGGAAAACACACTGACTTTCTGATCATCATGTACTGCACGGCTTTAGCATGTAGACATTGCTTTGCTCTATCACTTCTTTCTTGCACTTTTTAACCCATTACTCAGAATAACAATGTTAAAAGAATTATAGGAATACTCATGCTAGTATCCACAATTGAGACCATTTTAAGCAAAACAGATATTTCTGAATGTTCACACCTGATCAGTTAAGTTGATTAGTTTTTGTGTGGGAACAAGCGAAGCTTTTTGTTGCCTAATGCTTGGTTGTTTGGACTTATGTTTATGAAATCTGAAGTTGCTTTATTAAGCATGTATGTTTCCTCTGAATGATGTGATCCAGAGAATGCTGACTATGTCCATTCAGGACGAGACAAGAAGGAGAATTAATGTCTGAATGTAAATTATGTTAGAATAGTCTGTTTCTCCACAAGTTTTACAAGCTAGTCATTCATAAAATGCTCATTCACTCATTCATTCAAGCATGTATTATGCAACAGGCTTTCCTCTAGGCACTCAGAATATTATAGTGCTTGAGATCTGTGTAGTCTCTGACACCTTAGAGTTTGCAACCTAATGGGGAACACAGATGCAGAAGAAACTATCTCACCATTAACATATGCTTGCAATCATGGTAAGGAATATGAGAGTAGAAAGCAAGAAAGCCTTAGCTATTCTGGGATGTCAGAGAAGAACCCTGCTAAGCAAATGACAAACCAAAGAGGCTCAAGGGATGATAGAAATTAATCAAAGAAAGAATCAGAGAAACCATCCAGCTCGAGGTGCCACTGCAGGCAACAGGGGAAAAGGAAGAAGCTCAGTCATGCAGGGAACTGAAAACCAGCTGCTGTGGCTCAGGCGCGGTTAGTGAGATGGATATGCGGTGCAGGTAAAGTAGAGAGGGCCGTGGAAAAAAACTCTAAGAGATTTGAAATAGAAGTGACACAATTTGATTTGTATTAATATACATTTCTTATAATCCTGACTGTTATTTGAGTGTGACTTTGCTGAAATGTTGGGGAACAGATTCAAATACCATTTCTTTTTTTAAAGGTTAGAATTCTTTTTTTTTAATTTTCTTTTTTGTTATTCATAGCTTTTACATTATTTTGATTCCCCGTAGGTTACCCACCACCGATTCACCTGTGAATCATCACCATTGTCCCTTGTGCTCTTTTCTCCCCCGTTTTGAGCCCTTACCCTCCCCCTCCCTTGCTGAATGTCACTTTCTTATTTGGTTCCCTTATATTCCTGTTATAAGTGAAGCCATAAAATGCCATTTCTGATCAAGACTCACTCCCCATTTACAAGCATTGTCATCCACAAACCTCCTTCAGTGTAGGACAGTCAGAGGTGCTGTTTGTAGGCTTAATGGTAATTGGGTAAAAAGATGCTTGCGATTAAAATCATAGGGAATGGCTTGCCTAACTTTTTAAAAGCACCACTCTGGAGGAAAATAATCAAAGACAGGAAATTTAACTTAGATGTCTATTAATTAAAGTGAGATTGATGGGCCTATAGTTACTATTTCCTACTGTGGGTTATCATCAAAATACACCTACTAAGCTATTCAATGGGCATGCGAGATGCCCATATACTGGAAACTGAGAGTAAAAAGTGACAAGAGGGTTGATTCTTCCCTAAAGTAGCCTATTATCTAGTGAGAAAGTTTTAACATATACTTGAGAAGACTGAAATTCAAAGATGAATTTAAAAAGGGGAATATAGCAGGAATTTGAAGAAAGAAAAATTGTTGATGATGGGGCCAACCAGAAAGACCGTAAGAAGAGGTGGGACTGGAACTGAGAGTTCAAATTGATAGAGATGCATGGGTGTATTCCAGGCACTCGTTAGGGGGCATACCGTGAGGCCAGGGCTGAAGGGCTGGCACTGTACAGTCAAAAATTTTGTGTGAACTTACTGTGACTAGGTTGGAAAATTTGCATAGATGGATAACAACTAAATATTTTTTAAGAAGACATGGTGAAGAAAACGTGGGTGTCCTTCCAAGGAGGTTAACTCTATTCTGTACATTCCTGTTTCCAAACTACCTTAATGAGCCTCTTGCCTCAAAAGCTGTGAGAGATCAAGGGCATTGTGCTCATTTTAACCCATCTTCAACCAGAGAAGCTTCATAATTATCTCTCTTACATGATGTGATTCTATATAATATTCCTTTAAGAGAAATAAATAGATTCCAATGCAAATAATAATAATACGGAATAGCCATTGCTAAACACAGTAGGCCTGGTGAAGACTAGAATATAAAGAGTAGTCTTAGTGTCTCTGAGGGTGTGCTGAAAAGAAGCCCAGATTTAGAAGAACAAGTTAAGATGGAAGTGGCCAACTCTGGGGTTGGTAGGACTGGGATGATAATGGGTACTGACAGGGAGGGACAAGTGGCATACTGGCATCCCACGGTGAACAGGAGCAATCTTAGTGCTTGGTGTTGGTGAGTGCAGAAGACAAAGGGTCAAGGATAACCCCAAACCTTGGAATTTGGGAAAGAGTAAATGCTTCTATTACTGACAAAGGCAGAAGAGGTCACAGGCAAGTTGATTTGGGAAAAACATGATTTCAGTCTGTGGTTAAGATGATACATTGAGTAAGCTTTCTAGCAAATGATATGAGACATGTCACTGAAACAGGAGAGCAAACAGGGCTTATTCTGTACGTTCTGCAAACATTCAGGAGCTATGCATAGATCAACACTAAAGAATGATGTAGGTACAGCTGTCATTAACGTGATGTATTAGCACAGGGTAGTAGCACAAAGATATTAAAAATAGAAAATCTTCTCAAGGCCAGGGAGGACACAAAGCTTTGGATATCATTCTCAGGGAAGTGATTGAGTTGCCTGGAAAGGAAATGAAATCTCAAAAGGAAGCCATAGGTACAAGAAAGGACTGCAGATGGACACAGCCCTACCGCCAGTGTCTCTGTGTAGGGGAGAGAGATTGATAGGTGACAGAAGCAGTCTGTGAACTTAAACTCCTGCTGCTTCAGACATGCACAGGCAAGACCAGTCTGAGCCACAACCACAAAGAGAGGGAACTCCTGAGCTCTTCCTCCTTTTCTGTTCCTTACATTGAGTTGCCATATGGACTCTCTACCCTTTCTCACCCTCATCATGGTCTTATTCAGTTTCTCTATTAGCCAATGATAACTTACATGGAATTTAAGTCATCAAGCTGTTGCACCAACACTTGTGCAGAGTGTAAAACTCTTTACCTTTTTATAGAAAGAAAATTGCATGCCAAAAAACCATGAAGCAGGTCATGTTAGCTCATGTTTTAAACCTTTGAATGACCTCTTAATTGCCTTCAATGGAAAGATCCAAAAAAATTTAAGTGATTTACAAATTCTTGCAAAATCTAGCAGATCTGCCCCCCCAGCTTCAACTCCCGCCAGCACCGTGAACAGATGACCTATTCAAGCTGAACTATTTTCAGTTCCCTGAACATGGCCGGGTTTGTTCCGTTCAGGACGTACAGTGCCTTCACATTACCCCTCTGCTGTGCACCATGGTAGCCTAGTCATTTTTTTGTGTTTTAACCACTATTTTTTAGGGATACCTTTGTGATTCCCTAGCAAACACTCAGGCCCCAGGAGTCACTCCAAAGCATAATCTTATTTTTTTTCTTTGATATTGTTTTAATTGAATATCATTGCTTTATAGCATTATACTCACTTTTCAGGTATGCATCATTAAAAATCAACATGCATATATACTACATCAAGTTCATCCTAAAAGTCCAATTCTGTCCTACACCAGACAGTTAATCCCTTTTTACCAATTTACCCTTCCCCACCCCCTTACCTTCTGGTAACCACTAACTTGGTCTTAGAGTTTAAAGGTATATTTTTGTTTTGTTTAGTTAGTTCATTTCTTTGTTTTCTTTATGTACCACAGGTGAGTGAAATAATAAGGTGTTTGCCTTTTTGAAATGTGCCTATTTCAGCAAGCATAGTACCTTCCACATCCATCCATGTTACTGCAAATGGCAGGATTTCAGCATCCATTGTATAGACAGAGATGTATAGATACCCATACCCCACTTATTCTCCGATCATCTGCCAATGGGCTCATAAGTTGTTTCCAACTCTTGGCTATTATAAGTAATGCATAGCATAATTGCCATAGTTCATATATTTTGGTGATTGGCTGTATTGGATTTGTTTACTGCTGTGCCCAGTTGTATGGACAGTGCCTGGCCGATAGCACATGCTCAACAAATAGTTTTTGAATTAATAAATTTAGAAAGAATGTATTTCTCTAAGGAAATCACTTTGCCATGTGTAATCATAACTCTAAGTGGTACATTATCTCACTTGCTATGGACCTAACAAGTAAAGAATACCTTATGTCAGCAGTTCTCAAGTCTAAGTGAATGTCAGCACCTAACAGAGAGCTTATTAACATAAAGATCTCTGGACCTACCTCCACAGATTCTGATTCCCTTACTCTGAGGTTGGGCCCATGAATATGAATTTCTAAAGTGTTCCCAGGTGGTATGTGTTGCTGATACAAAACCACACTTTGAGTACCAGAGTATTATGCTGCAAATTCTTCCTGTGGTCTAAATGGAAAGACAAAGGAGAAAAAGAAATTGAAAGGATGAGTTTGAGAAGCATAATTATAGTTCTTTATCATAGTGTCTCAAATGCTGGCACAAAGCATAATCAGATTTTCCCATGATTACATTGTCATGCCAGTAGAGTATGGGTCATCGCTCTAAAAGCATAGACTGACAAAATCCCAACTTTTCCAGGATCACAGATGTTCTGTTTTGGCTGTTGTTTCCTTTCAAAGCTACTTCCTCATCCCAACTAACCCCATCATCTTTCAGTGAGTTTACAAATCCCCTGAAATTCCAGTTTTTGACTATTTTTCTTCTGCGCTGGATATAGCCACTGTCCATTCAAATCTTGTCATTCCCTCTACATGTTGTTTCTGATCTGTACCTTCATTATCATTGCCACTGTCACATTTGGGTCCTTCTCTATGCTTCTGTTTTTCACATTCACCCTTAACCTTCTACCTATTTTAATCAGGTTTCTTCTACCAGGATAAAAATGGCTAAAACCAATTCAAGTGCGCTTAAGCAATAAAGGAATGTATTAGCCACAGGAAAATTGCATCAGGGACTCCCAGAGATTCAAAAAATGTCGTTCTCTCACTCTCCCCATCTCTGTGTGTTCTCTTGTTCTCCAACTGTGGGTAAGCTTCCTCTATTTAGCAGAGGGAAGAGACAATGTGAAGAGACATCTTCAAGCTTACACTTACCAGCAGTGGGAACAAAGAAGTGTTCTCTTCAAACACTTACACATGAAATCCCAGGGACAGAACATTATTAGCTTGCCTTAGGTCACATCCTATGCAAATCACTGTCACCAGTGGTATGTGACATTATGCTTGAAGCAAGTCCTTGGAAGAAAAGGTTGGATTTAAAATATGACTATTGGCAACCTGTACATAACCTTTTGAATTGGGAAAAGGGCATTTCAACAGCAAAACAAACAACACTGGTACTAGAATAACTGGGAAAAGAATTATGAACAGAAAAAAAAAAAAAAAAAACACTCAACTACTACCAAATGCAATTCTTTTCCTTCTAAAAGTCTTTCTTCTGCTCTCCAAATGCCCATATTTGGGTATGCTTTGATATATTACTCACTTTTATCCTCGCTCATGAAAATTTTCGAAACTATTTCCATAGTGATCTTTTCTTTCCTGGAATTCCCATAACCCTTATAATCAAGATCACTTATTTAGTATTCAATTATTCTTTAATAGTTTGATGTGTGTTAGTTCTCTTTTTCCAGTGGGATAAGTTCCTGCAAAAATAGGAATTGTGTCTTACACCTATTTTTGTGGCTCTTCCAATTTCTTAGAATAATCCTGGCATTTAGCAACTGCTTAAGCAGAACTTTTGGAATAGCTTTGTCGTGTGTGTATGCTAAGAGTAGGGTCCTGACAAAATAATGAGGACAATAGTTCAACACATACACACACAAAAATAAGGAACATTGAATTCATCAACTAGTTCTTCAGTGAACCCAAAGGTAAATAAATAAGGACTTCTGGTAATTTTCTAGTTCTAGGTTGACTTGAATGGTGAGTTTAAGGGTATACTTTAATTGTTATGCTATAATTTTCATTATGCATAGTTTTATTTTTTCATTAAGAAAGAATTTTGAGGAGAAGTTGGATGAGAATATAGTGAAAATATATTTTGAACTCTTTTATTCTGACAAGTTGTAATAACTTTTAACTAGAAAAATGGGGAGAGAAAATTTCCTAAAACTCAAAATGTCCATAGCAGAGAAAACTTTTTAAGTGTAGTAAGATCATGCTTTTGATAAAGAACCATCATTTGTAAGATTGATTTTTTAGATACTTATTGAATAATAGGACTAAGATTCTAAAGAGAATTGTGTAAAAATGAACCCTTTTTACCCTATCATCATATATCTATGTACTCATTTATTCTTCATTCACACATTCAACAACTATTTATTTGGAATTTGCTTTGTAGCAAGGCAGTGTCTTACAAACTGGAAAATACAATAATGTTCCCAATTCTTATGAACACAGATTCTGCATTTATGAGACAAATTTAAAAAGTAAGTGTAAAAACAAACCAAAAAATCCATGAATGGGACACATTTCCCTGGGGAACTAATAATTAAAGAGGAATTCAAAGGGGAAGTAGGAGTAAGTCAAACAAAAAGAAGAGATAACCTATTCTATGAAAAAAAAAATATGGCAATTTTCATCCCAGAGATAAGTGAGATACCATATAAATTATTTTAGTGTGGTCTAGCAGAGGAGGGGAATAAGACAGAGATGGAGTTTCTTATCAGTCACCATTAGAGTTTAAACTTTGTTTCTGGAGTTTGGATTTTGTTCTAATGACAGCAGGGGTTTCTGGATACTTTCAGGTAAAACAATGACACTATCACTTTTATGTTTTGAGACATCACTAAGACTGCTTTGCATACAAAACAGATTGGAGGGGGAGATTCTGAGGCCAAAGGAAATCAATTAGGAAGCTATAGCTGTGTCCCAAGCAAGAAGTGAGAGTGGCAGAGAGAATAAAAATAAAGTGGATAGATTTTTAATTATTTTGAAAATAAGTATATGATAAACTACATATGTATATCTGTGTGTGCGTATTTTCAAGTTTCTGATTTAGAAAACTAGATTATAGTAATATTTACTTTTAGAAAACACGTTGCTTGAGACTAGGTTTAAAAGAAGATGAGTTCAGTGTTTGACATGAGGCACAAGACAAATGTCCAAAGTGTGATATTCAGGAGGTGGGAATATATAAAGGTTTAGAGTTCAGAAGAAGTATCTTGACTTGACTTTAGATGAAAATTAGGAAATCTTGAGCATAGAGGTGGCGATTGTCAAGATCTCCCATGGAAATCTGTAAACTGAGAAAATAAGTGCATGACGAATCTTGTGGAATAGTGAGTGGTATTTAATAGCCCTGCAAGAGGCTATCAAGAGAATGGCCAGAGGCAGGTAAAACTCCAGCAAGGAAAGAGGAACTGTAATAAGTGGAATGAAGGCTGAACTCAGGGACCTATTTTGTTTTTGTTTTTAATTTAGATCACTCTTGTTCAGAAAGAGAGAGATTGAAAATGCAGAAAACCAAAAGGATAATTTATTCAGGTCCCACAGAGAAGGTAGGACAGAATGGAACCCAAAGCTCTAACTAGAAGGAATGTAATGACAATGAAATAGACCTATCTTTCTTTGCAATAGAAGTTTAAGAGAAAGTGATAAATATGGACAAAGGTTTGCCTATAAATATGTTTTTGTTGTTATTGTTAGCTTTGTAGTGTAGGAAGTTGGTTGCAGGGTCAAATATTCAGTGAAATTTTAATTTCAGATAAAAACAAATAATTTTTCATTGGAACCTACTCATACTAAAAAGTATTCATAGTTTAGCTCAAATTAAAATTTAACTTGGCATCCTATATATTTTTGTCCAGTCTGGAACTATTAAGCATAGGAAAATAGAAAGCCATTGTTCAAAATCCTATTGTTTCATAACTATGAGTTTATGTGGCCACAGACTGCAAGAAGTATAATTTCCTTCTATGGTGCATCATTTAAATTCAGATACAACCTTATCTGTTGATAAGGCAGTTGAACATGAACATGGGGAGTGACATCATCAAACATCCAAGGTTCACATGTAGCCTGGTTTTATGATTGTATCCTCATGAATCCCCAGATAAACTGGAAATAGAAAAATTGAGAAAAAAATGTGCACAGGAAATAAGATTTTTAAAATAAAAAATTGTGTCTTACTCTTTTTGATTACAGTATTTGTTCAGAGGCAAAGTATATATTATATTTCTCTCTACCTTAACCTTTCAATCTTGGGAAGACTGGGCTCCTAGATTCACAGGTCACGTAGGTCACCATCTGCTTTGAAGGCCCTGGGAGCATCAGCGCATGTTAACATATTATTTCCTTGGACAACCACGTTCCTTCTAGAATGTCTAAGAGTGTTCATTTTTACTTTTGAGTCAGTGTGGATCCTTGTATTACCTAGATACAGTATCTAGTTAGTCCTAGATTTATATTCACACAGTAATTTTTTTTTTGTTATTCTGTTCCTTTTCTCTATTACTTTTTCTATACAAAAGTAAGGCTGGCCTTCTGTTGTCAAAATTCATTCCATGAGTAGATCAGCTGTTCAGAGTTTTCAGTATTCAGATGCGAAAGATCTTCCTAAGTGAATTACTGACAAGCACTCATTTCCAAAGGTATCGCTTAAGAAAGTTCATAAATGTATTCTCTTCATTATGCCTCTGCCTTTGTTTTGCTGAGTCTTGTAGGAATTAATAACATCTTTCCCCTGTTCATTTTAATAATAGCTGAGTTGTTAGGAAATACAGGTGTGAACATTGTCTCCAGAGAAAAAGTACTTGAGATTTTACTTGACACAGAATCACGAGGTCTCACTTTCAATTCTTGCTTTATCTCTACATGTAGTGGTTAAACTTGAAAAGGTAAAATGACTGCCACTTCCATTATCTGATCAGAAATGGAAAATGAATGTGCATTGCAAATGTATGCATTACTAGTAGGATGCAATGTTTTAGAGCTAATTTCTTTTCTTAACATGAATAATCTTACTCATTGCAGTCCTAGGTAAAAATTCAGATACACACTATGCTACTTTATTTTACAGAGTAAGCATTCTCCAACAACGAAAAATGTTTATAGTACCACATTTTAATGTTATAAATGTTTAATATCATTTCACACAGTCTGTCAGTATTTATATCAGTAATTTGTATTTTGAATAAACAAAAATGATGAATAAAGACAATGATTTATATATATATATATATATATATATGTACAGAAATAATGAAACTTATGAGAAAAATAACTTGAAAGGCTTATAGAATGTTTGTTTATAGCTTTCAAAGACATGTCTTGATTTTACCAGGGATTTTTTTGTTTCTCATTATTCTGAATTTGGGAGATAATCTTTCTAGCAAAACATGATAGTGTCATCAATAAGACTGATTATCTTGACTGGTAAATTGTCTCACATGAACAAAACCAAGTGAGTTGATTAACTGCCTTCTAATTTGGTTAACAGGCCACTTTGATTTTTGGAAATTGCATGTATACTGTAGGCCAATTGTTTAACAAGTAGTATTTTTAGAAAGAAAAAAATAGATATTCCTGGCTTATAGAATCCGGTGAAAGTAGATTTGAATATCAATCAGAAATTTTTAAACCTTAAAATTTCTGTCTAAAGTAGATAAAAGTATGAAGGTCCTTCAGATGTAAGTATTTACATATTATAAAGCTTTTTATACCGTGCTACATTTATCTTTTTATTGGTAATTTCTGAGCTCATTAAATACCAATAACTGTAAAGTAGTGACTAAGGAGTATCTTCTTAATAAGTACAATATGCGTTCAGGACTGCAGTTATATTGCACTATGGCTTCCTTTAATGGATTTAATATCTGTTCCACAATGTGCAATTTCTTCTTTATCTCTAAAAAAAATAGAAAAATAAAAGTCTCTTCTCTTACAAATTCATCTTTAAATGATTACACATGTATTAAATTCAAGTCCCCTGTATATTATGCAAAAATAAAAGGAGCACAACATTTAAAATAAACTAATGACTGTTAGGTACAGTGTTTATTGCTATCATGTATTTATATCTGAGAATTTGTTGATAGGTTGAACATTCCCTCCATTTCTAGTTACCATATTTAACTTTATCATCTTCCATATAACTGCTTTAGGATATTATCCAATCATTTCAGCCATCATTGTTAGTATAGGTAAATTGAAATACCAGTGGCCAATTTAGTTTGGAAATTAAAGTCCCCTGGAGCAGTTGTCTTCTGTTCATAGCTCTCTGACAGTTCAGCTCAGCACCAAGTTCTTTACCTGTGTCAGACACAAGGACTCCAGCAGTCTTTTAGTTCCCCTTCATTCACATGCAGGTTTATGCAGAAGTGAAGATACCATAATACAGAAGTGTCTGTGTTTGGGAAGTTTCTTGCAGATGGAGTTTACTTCAGCCATTATACTGAAACTTTCTTCTTTCCCTCAAGGTTATCCAAAAAGTGATCATCAAAACCTCCTGTTCTTGTTCTTACTTGGCCCTTCTGAGTCTCACTTTAACAAATTCTGATGTCTTTACTTTAGAGATTTTTTGAGCTAAATCGGTTCAAAACTCTTTGACTGAATTAAAATGTCTTGCCGTACTGTAAGGCAGCTTCAGTTGAGGGAGGAGAGGAGGATGGAAGGAAAAACTATGATAAAATACAAGTCAAATGCACTTTTAAAATGTTCCATGTGTCAAAGGAATTTTGGTTCCAATCAGATTCCAAAGCCTCAAAATTTTACCAGTTCAGGACAGAAAGGACCAGGGAGGTCACCTCACTAATGCTTCACAATTTGGGCTGCACTAAATTCAAGGGAAATTAAAAAAAAAAAAAAGTTAGTGCCGGAACCCCACCCACATCCCTCTGGAAAGGAAGTCTCAGCAAGGGTACATTTTATAAAGTGTCTCAGATAATTTTAATGAGCAACCAGGCCCCATGATCACTGATTTCTAGTCCAAACTCAAGCAAACAAAAGGAAGCGACACACAGGCATGTATTGTAAGAACCTGATTCTGGACGGGAGGGCAGCGGCCGTGCTTCTGTCACCGAGACACTAGCATGGAACCTGGGGTTCACCGCTAGTGGGATTATTTCCATCTCAGCTTCTGAAACCATCTGTATGGTAGTTCTCAAACTTGACAGTCTCTGGGTGGAAATGGAAGATGCAGTTATTTTTAAAGCTTTCATCTTGAGCTAAATCTTAAATTACTCAACTAGTTTACAATTCACTTTTAAAATAACGCTGTTGGTGAAAAAGCCCCTAAATCCATGTTTCTCAAAGCACGGTAGCATCAGGATACCCTGGGAACTTATGAACATGCAAATTACTGGACCCCAACCCAGATCTATTGAATCAGGGACTCTAGGAGAGAGACCCAGTCATCTTGGTTTTAACTGGCGGTCGATGTGAGTCTGATGCACGCTAAAGGTTTAGAAGTACTGAAGTAGCGAGTACATAGGAGAAAACAGGCAGATGTAAGAGGGTGTGTTAATGCTGCAGTGGGTCTATCTACAGCGCTTTAGACGGTAAGGGGACAGCCTGATGCTAGTCTGTGCCTGAGGAACATCAAAGCACAAAGCAAACTAAAGGAGATGATACATGTTTGTATTTGGTCATTTCTACTTTCTTTTTTTTTTTTTTAAAGATTTATTTGTTTTTGCATTGAAGCCGGGGTGCAGGCTAGAGGTGTGGGGCGGTGAGAGGACTCACCAGAGGCAGAGCCGGGAGCAGAACAGGCAGATCAGGCAGATCAATGAAAGTACACTGCTGAGGGGAGCAGCAGGTGAGGCAGGAGAGGTCTGTTGCGCCATGTGGGAATGTCCCCAGCCGGGCATGGAACTCGCCCTACTGCCGCTGACAGCTCCGCAGCGCTGCGCTTAACCCGTTGCACCACCAGGGAGGCCGCATTTCCTATTTTCTTTATCAATGGTGTGACATACTGTGTGTGAGTGTGTGTGTGTGTGTGTGTGTATACATATATGTATGTCTATATGCATGTATTTTTCTACACATACTACAAAAGGATAAAATAGGAAATTGAGAAAATCAGAACACCTGAAAGTAAGGATAGAAAAATACAAAATCCACAAAAAATGCCAATGTGGAGATTTACTACCAATTTAACACATTGTTTGCGGGTAGTTTTTATCGCGCATTAACAGGTGGCATGGGCCATTTTTGCAAATTTTTTAAGTATGAAAAAAGAAGTATAAAAGTAAACATATTTATACATTACCTGCATTCTACTGCTAGTCTATAAAAAACGTATTAATACGTGTCCCGCGCTCTACTACCAGTCAACGTAAAACGTTTAAATGCGTTTCCCGCATACAATGTGTTAATTTTCAGAGGCAGTGGCCAAAGCAGAGAGAAACAGAATTCATGGAAAAGCAAGCAAACTGTTCAGATGAAACAGATTTTTTGAGTAGGGAAGAATAACAGAAAAGAAATTATTTCCTGGGTCCCATGAAGACATTTCAATACAGTGGATGACATCCTTGGCTCCCTGTATGTAGTTAACATGTTCCATGGCAAACCACTGTCTTTGACAACTGAGTGTTGCAGAGAACAGGGTTAAAGTTTTATTGTTAAACTAGAACATTATGAGATAAGTTCTTAGAAGGCTGGTTTTTCCAACTCCGGTATTTCTGGGAAAAGGAATATCAAAGAAACAAACATCTATCACTGCTGTCAGCCTTCACTGTTTTCTCGATAAACAACTCAAGATCAATTCTTTCTTGTGCAATACTTAATTTCCCATGATGATCTATAATAACTAGCACATTCTTACAAAGGTCATTTTTAAAATTATATCATGCTTGGGATTCTTTTACTTTCTTTTTCATTTTTGTCTCAAAATATACTATTGCAAGAGCATATTGATTTTATAAGAAATACAAAGCTGTATCATAAAAGTCATAGTTTACATATTTCGTATCATTTTGCATGATGTATTATATATAATACATCATTGGCGTAGAAGATAAAAGCTTGGGATAAAAATCATTGTAAATTTGCTTAGGAACAGCTTCAAAAGTACAGAGGGAACAAAGGAATTGTTTCTTCTTTCTCACCACCGCCACCTGACTTCCCAAACACTGAACTAGTGTGACAAGCCATAGGTTATTGTCATTCAGTTAAAAGATCATTTGTACTGATTTCCTACCTTATCTCATGGTCATACCTTCAAACATTCCCTGGGAGACATCTTAATGCAAATTCTCCTCTGTGCAAAAATAAGAGGGGGAGAAAAAGGGGATCAAAACATGGAAGAAAAGAGCACAGGGGACTATGGTGATGGTTCACGGGTGAACCAGTGGTGGGAATTTTACAGGGAATACACAATGATGTAAATATATATATATATATATATATATATATATATATATATATATATATATATAATAAAGCTCACTGCACTGGTACATTTAGCTTTCATAAAATGTTCATGACCTTGCAGTAGTGAAATAGCATGTAGATGAATTTTCCATAAGTTTATCACAGTGATATGCTGCAGCAAATTGGACTGTCTTCTTTGCTTCCATTTGCAATGGTTTCAGTCCCCTTCTTTTTATCAAATGTCATTAAGGGATCAAACACAGAAATCAGCAAACCCTTCATCAGTATGTTTCATTAATGTGAATATAATTGTGATATGAAATATATACATTATGTTTATGATATGCATATGTGTGTATATATGTAACCTGTAATACTTAAACTTATAATTAGACTCAAGTAAATGCTATTTGTATGAAATCACAGTGAAGGTGTTAGTAGTTTATACTCACCATGTAATTCTTTAAGGAATATCCACATAAATGTGCTGTTTGAAAATTAAAATATAATTTAAAAATAAAAGGCAGTTTTTGTTGTAATAATGGGCAAACGTTTTCTAAGTATTAAGCCCAGAATTTTTCTTTTTCTCTTGCTCTCTGTCTTAAAAAAACATATTCTTCATCAACATGGAAAAGTAAAGGATTATTTCATATTATCTATCAGTTTTAATGATTCCATTCATTTGTGAATAAAAATAACCATAGGGAACAAACTGGCAAAGCAAAAATAATTCTTAGGCTCTATAAATAATACACTGGTTACCAAAGAAGATGGGAGGGAGGGAGTGTTGAGGAACTGGAGCTTTGTGGAGGGTAAGTGAGGCGTGTTCACACATGGAGGTGTGAAGTGGTACTCCCCAAGTTATATAGTTACTTGTACTAGCAGCAAGAAAATCAAACTTTGAAATAACATAAGACAAACTGGACATTAATCGTGACAAAACCATCTCTTTATCTTGTATCATATTTAGTGCAAGAAGACACATGAATTTTTCCCTTTTGCACTTGTATTTTCCACCTTTGTAGTTTGTATATATAAAAGAAGAACATTCTATTTTACCTTCCATTACAATTCATGTTGAAGATACACATTTTTTTTATGTTTTATCTTCAAATAAAGAGAGCTGCTTCAGAGACATCATAGAAATGCAAAGACAGCAGGGAAGAGATACACAAAATGATTGCATCTGGCATACATAAAATGAAAGTCATTGATATTGAGAATGGAGGAAATAATTCCAATCTGTCATGCAGATTATTTCATAGTAAAAAGATCAAAAGATGATAAAATATAGGGAGACAAAATGAAGTATAGGTGTTGAGGAAACTCAGTGGACAATGATCAGTGTTGAGAAAGTTCTAACACACCCACAGATCTGGCAGTTGGAAATGCTGTTACTGTTGAAGATACAGCTTTGAACTGTGGGGGGGGACAAGAAAAAATGGCTTTATTTTCTAAGAAACAAAAACAGAATTTCTATACATGAGTGGAATGTCTGAATGTACATACTTGCCTAGATCACACATGTATACTATAGCTGACATGAAATATCATGCCATTTACTTAGAATGTATATAATACAAGATATTCCTAGCATTGGTACATGTTTGTTGAGTGGATGTAGGAGACAGACTATTTATAATATTTTCTGTATATCCAATGAATAAATATATTGAGAGATAGACTAGAAACTTAGATTTAGTACTTGGAATTTTAAATTTCTACTAAAATACAAAAGATAGAAAGTGTGAATTACCATGTAACCAAAATGGCAAATAGGTGATTTTGGACAGGAAAGGAATAGGAAAGCAATTTAGATTTACTGAACTAAGACATGATCCTTTTTCAAATTGTTCAAATATATAAATCTATCAAATTTATTCATGAATTTGTTAAGTTATAGGCAATGAGGGGAAAAAAAGTGAAATAGAACTGGAAAAAACTTTTTTAAACTTTGCATTCCTTTTTTATTTTCATGATTATTGATATACTGTGAAGTTGCAAAGAAAATTCAAAATAAATATTTAAATTTAAACTTATATATAAGTTTACTTATAATAAATATTTACTTCTAATATTTTGTGCATGTAATAGTTATGCATATCATTTTAATAGAATTATACTATATTTTCAGCTGTGTCTCTGAACAACAATATAGAAAATTCACATACATAACTTTTGAAGAATGAAATCAGAAAGAAATCTTAGTGTTGTTAACTAACTAAAAATTCTGCTCTATCAGGATTCTAAATAAAATAAAAGGTTTGTGATTTACTTTTATAAGGCATTTGCCTTGGTTCTACCAAATTGTACTTTCTGCCCTATGACTGAGAACCAAATGACGGAGATAATCATGATGTCTAGCGATCTTTCTGGATATACTACACATTAAGAAAATGTGAATTAGAGGGCCTCCCTGTTGGCGCAGCGGTTAAGCGCTGCGCTGTGGAGCTGTCGGCCGCGGTGACGCGAGTTCGACGCCCGGCCGGGGAGAATCCCACATGGTGCGGCAGACCTCTCCTGCCTCGCCCGCTGCTCCCCTCAGCAGTGTATTTCTGATCTGCCTGTTCTGCTACCCGCTCTGTCTCTGGTGAACCCTCTCGCCGCCCCATGCCTCTGGCCTGTACCCCAGCTTGTATGTATAAATAAAATAAATCTTTAAAAAAAAAAAATGTGAATTAGAAAGAGAGGTAAGGAACCACACTATTAATTATATTTTTGCAGTTTTACTGCTAGTTGGAAAAATATTTCAGATGTGATTATTCTCTGACTTTGTTATTTGTAATTCTACATCTATTTGGAAAAGTATCTTTCAAGTATCATTATTCATTGAAATAGCTCAAATTTAAGATAGTATCTATTAGAAAGTGTGAAACTACTTCCTTCCACTTTTCAAAATGACTTCCCATACAGTGTAAGTTAAAAGGTAATTAACATTATGGTTTACAAGTAGTATCTGTGATGAGGAACAAATGATCAGTGGTCTTGTGTATAAATTAGTCTTGAGCATCTGTCCTGAAGAAATGCTTTAATTAGAAACCTAAAATCCTCATAGCTGGTCTTTTACTCCCATTTTCTCATAACTCTTCTCCTCTCCTTTCCCCAAATTGACACCAAATTGTACCTTTACTTTTACGGTATATTTTATTCACTTTTTCTGTTCTCACAACTATGCAATGTTGACATTGCATGAAGAAAGTATAGTTCTCCCTCATCTTACTAAAGTAAGGCATGACATTTCATGACATCTCACTATACTCCTACACAAACTCCGTGTTCCTTGCAAACTTGATCACATACTTGACTCAATTATGTGGTCAATTCAACTTCTAAACATTCAATGAATTATCTTCTATGCCTAGAGTATTCTACAAACTTCCATTTCCATCTCCCACAATTCTATCCAGGTTCCCATCCCAGTACCTATACTACATCTTCCATTAGACTTTACCCACCCACTCCTACCCCAAAACCCATACATTTCCTTTCCCTCTCTTGCATGCAGTAGCACTTTATAGGGATCCAATGTACAAACTGTCTTGGCATAAGCTCCTTCAAGGGCAAAGGCTGATTTTTATTCATCTTTGTATGTATCATAGCACCTTGCATAACCTTGCGCAGAGTAAATATGCAAGAAATTATTTGTTGGAATAATGGAATGTAAATAAATGAAAAATGAATAATGCTTGACCAGGCTTCACTTGAGGTGGCTGAAACTTCTGTAAAACATCAATATTCTGTCAACACTTACTCTCCTGTATTAAAAAAATTCATATGCCAAAGTTTATTTTAATTCAGTGCATTTTGGTTACCTATCAACAAATTACCTGCTTTGTCAACTACCCAAGACAACTTGAGACTTGATATTATGCTCAGTCAGATAAGATTAATAAATAGGAAAAAAAATGAAAAAAGTTATGGTCGAGAATGAAGTTATGAGGATTCAAGCATTTAGCAGCTACAAGAAAAGAACTAACAAAATCTGAATTAAGAATCTCTGCTATATGTAGAAAGGAAAAAGATGAAAAAGTTATAATAATAATTTTCCTGCTCTGTAATTATATATGTATAAAAGCCCTTCTTTGTATCAACTAAGTATATACTTCTTTGATTATATCTATACAGAAAGCAAATGAGTGTATTTCCTGTCATTTTGTTCTTCCCTTTCACCTCAACACATTCAACTAATAAAAAGTAAACCTAATAACTTTAAGAATACCTGCTTTAAAATATCTCTAGTTTAATTGTATCAATTTGGCAAACATATCCCAAAATATCTCAACCCTGGTATAAAAGGAATGTCTGTGATATGTGAGAGAACATAAAGTCATCCCCGCAGAGTATTCATTCAATGTTTATTATCTATTCATTCATATATATGTACCAAAATTATAAGGTAGGATTTGGAGAGGTAAATGTCATTGGGGAAAATCAATGCCTTTACCCAGAAGTAGATAGTGCCATGAGCTCACCAAGAGAGTAGAGAGGGGGCAACAGTGCAATGTGATGGTGAACTAAGGAGGAATGACCCCAAAAACACAATCCAGCTTTTGATTTCTCCCGATGTGGAGGATTTGGACAGTTTAAACCAATGCTAAAACTAATGAGGAAGATCTGTCCTATTGCTGGGTACACTGAAGGGTGTCCTTTGGGACTACACATAGCAACATATTAGGGTGGGGGACTTCTCAGATAGTCCTCAAAGAAGTCCTCATTGTGTGACTGAATCACTAGACTGGATTGGACTAGACTAGATAATACAGGAGTTCCTGTGAGAATCCTGGATTCCAGTCAACATTTAAGTTCCTGGTACCAATAGGATTGAACCATCACAAGAGGTGATGAGAACCACAAAAGAAGCAACTCAAATAGGATCCTACTAATTCATGGCAGCTCACACAACCAAAATAACTATGAATTCAAATAAGGCTGGGCTTCCTCTGCTTCCATTATTGGCACAACAAGGTGGTCATTATCTTTTTCTCCACTGTTTTCCATCAGTGTGATGTTTGGTGGGAGGAAAATGCAGCTGATTAGTTGCAACTTAGGCTCAGTTCCAGAATCATGTTAGGCCCAGGGACATTGTTGTGTCACTGTCTTTGTTGTTGATCATTCCCTACAGCTCTGTGCAGATGGTCTGATGTTTTGACCAAGGCAGTGGTGACAAATTAGGGCATGAAATTAAACTCAGGAAGTCATGCTATGCACCAGGTTTTTTGAGTTGAAAATGTCCCTTTGAGAAAACAAAACACTTCAAAAAATCACTTGTCTGTGAAGAACTGTCACTCACCTTGTAGATGTTAAAAAGATTGCTGATTCAAAGTGACCAGTTTTATGATTATAAAAATGGTATCATTAGTCTATAAAATATTTTGTTCTCATGCCATAATTATATTTTAAGTAGAGTTTTCAAGTTATTGCTAATCTCAGGCTGAATGGCAGTTTATAATATTTACCTTCATTACTGTAAAGAAATTATTAGAAGTCTGACTTTTAATACTTTTGGAGTTTAAATTAAAAAAATGTATGCTCATTTCAAGTCAATAAGAGATTCTGGAAACAGTGGGTTAGTAAGAATGATATCAAATACTTTCCATCTTCTGTTCTAATTAAGAGTTACTTCTCCTTTCTACTGCAGATCAGTTTGCTTGGTTTCCTCTGATGCTCAGATAGACTGGCATACCTCATTTTAGTTCCGCAAATGCAATTTAAAGAGTGCACGGTATGTGTGAAGATCATATATTTCTCACTTTCATTATAAGTGAATTTTCCCGAAACATAAACAAAACAGTGGCAATTGGTTACAACTTCTGGGAATTGACAGATCATCTACTAAGCAATCTCCTTTTGTCTGTGCTCTGCGTGAGTTGAAGTAGAGCGTAAGTTACCACATTCCCAGTCCATTTATGGTCTAATGCTTAGTCATCTTTCCCCTGAATTTTTAGCACTTCAGTCACTTCAATCATTCTACCTTTCATGCTATTCTTTACATACAAAGAAGATCATACCCCCCAAAAAATTAATAAACAAAAATGTACTTAGTTCTAATATAAGAACTTACATAGGTGAAGCAATTAATAAACAACCAAGACTGGATCTGTGTGGTGCAGGATTTAAGCAATGAAACCTCAAGCAGTGGAGAGAGTATTGTTGGCAAAGAGATCTATAGATTGTCTTATTAAAGGTATGCATTTAAGGATAGCTTAAATTTAGAGGAGGTGTTACCAAGATGGAAGGCGTCATCAGCATGAGAAAAATGTTGCCATAGCAATTACAATTTGAATATAGACACAGAAATGCATGGCAGGTTCAAGGAGAATGGCAAGCCAGGGGAATGGGTCAATTATGGGATGGAATCTTTAGGAAGAAGAACTATTTGGGGGATGGTGAGACATAGGGGTTAGAAATTGTTCCACTGGAGATATTCCAGTGGAAACTCCACTGGGAGTTTCAGAACTGCTGAAGTTTGCTGCTGTTGGAGAAGCAGAGGTTGCCTTTCGAGATGAATGTTTAAACCACAAGTCTAGGAGCAATACTTGAGTTGTGGACCTACGTTCCTGCCGAGGGCAGTCAGTGCAGAGAGGAAAAATCAAAGGGTACAAAACTCTAAGGAGAAGCAGAGGGGAAATGCTGACAAAGTCATGGGGTGGGGTGTTAGAAATCAGTCTGTGGGAAAGGAGGAATAGCAACTCTGGAAAAGAAATTTGAGGTCACTTTAGTTATCTTTGCAAGAGTTCCTTTTACACTATGCTTGTCATCTAGACACCCTCCTTATGCTTGAGTACTTTCAATGGTAGGAATTAACTTTCATAGGCAGTTTATTCCATCTTCAGACAGCTCCAATATATACATATACATGTATATTCTGTGCTACTGTAGAATATACATAACTGCTATAGAATATTCATATATAGTCTATGCTACTGTAGAGTATACATAATTAGTATAAAATATATGTATATGTTCTATGCTACTGTGGAATATACATAAATACTATAAAATATATATAGTCGGTGCTACTGTAGAATATACATAACTACTATAGAATATACGTATATAGTCTATGCTACTGTACAATACAAATAACTAGTATAGAATATATATATATATATAGACTATATATGTATATTCTATATTCTCTAGCTATGTATATTCTATGGTAGCATAGAATATACATAGCTAGAGAATATACATATATAGTCTATACTACTGTAAAATATACATAACTACTATAAAATATACATATATACACTACAGAATATATTTATATATTTCATGGAAATTTGTTCCCTTTGACTTCTGGTCATTGGATCCAGTTGTGGGATGACACACAAGCAGCTTTCCTTTCACATAATAGCTTCTCACAAATCTGAAGACAGCTGGCATATAATTTCCCCTTCCCTGTGTTTTCTTCTTTCATAAATGTTAAATGTTGAAATCAGTATTTTTATTTGCTTCCAAATTATTATGCTCATAGTTTTTACTTTATTTTTATTGAAATATAATTGACATATAACATTATATTAGTTCCAAGTATACGATGGAATTTGATATCTGTGTATACTGTGAAATTATCACAATAAATCTAGCTAACCTCTTACACCCATATTTTAAAAGTTGCCTCCTTTGACCTTAATTTTGAAATATAGTTGAAGATTCTTAGCTATGAGACATGTTGGATTCTGTATCTTCCCTTATCAGCTCTCACTATCATATCTCCACTGTCAAATCAAATTATCATCTCCCCTGTCATTTCTCATCTTCCTAGACTCAGAAGCCTAACATTTTTGGTCTGTCCTATATATAAGCAGTCACTATTCCAATCCCTACAATCACTTTATATGCCCTGTTAATCCCACTCTTTCCAACTTTTAGTGTAGTCATACAACAGCAGTGTCACGTATGTAAAAAGAGAGAACCTTCAGGAACGGGCTAGGCAATAATGAAAAAAAAAGGAAAAATGAGGTGCTAAAAAATGTCATTAGACTTGACTAGTAAATGAAAGAAATATTTCCCTCTGTTTATATCACAGCCCTTTAGGATTAAAAAACAGTGTCCTGGATGCTGGTATGCATCCATGAAAAGTTCAGTTGCTTTTATAACAATGTGCAATGTGTTCATTTTTTACTTAGGAGCATTTTTTGTTGATTTATTGATCATTTCTATGATGACAATAATACTTTACTTTGATACAGTATTTATACTTGCTATATTTTCTCATGTACCTTATCTTATTTGAGCCTCATAATAACCATGTAATATTTCACAGATGACAAAACCAACTGTCTAAAAACTTGTCTGAGGTCATCCAACACATAGAAAAGCTAAGGTGGATTCAATCCCAGATTTACCACTCACAGATATAAATATATCCAGTCACCTAACTTTTTTGAGCCATTGACCTGGGAGTTGAAATGTGTGAGTAGCTAACTCATCTGTAGGTCAGAATCATGACCTTGACTTTAACAAGCACTTGCTGTAGTCAACTTACCAAACTAGCTGCTAAAATCAGTTAGTCTCAGGGCACTGAAAACAATGACATAAGTACCAAAGTAGTAATGGCGATAGTATCCCAAGATAAAATGAACAAAATTAGCTATAATAGTAAAATTATCAAAACACTTTCTTACCTACCACCTGCCAGGTGCTCCAGCCTTTTATCTCATTTAATCCTCATGACACCTTAAGAAGTATTTTAAACTTCGTTTTACACGAGTAAACCGAGAACTTTTCCAGTTTATTGGAGCAGAGAGCAAAGATATTTATCAGGATTTAATGGCCTTATGAATCTCATGCACCAAATAATAATACATTTTTTTCTTTGACAATGAGAAAAAGTGTAACAAAAGGGATATGAATTCATCCATGAAGGATATGAGTATTCTACCTCAGACAATCTTTATCCTACTGCCCCCACTTTCAGTATCAGTTCCTCACCATCATTATGACTTCCAGTCTCTCAAACCATCCTCATCATGCATTAACCATGAGATGGTTTCACTCACCACCCTGCTCATCATCTAGACACTATGGTCAACTGTTTGCATATCCTCTGAATGGCCAGAATCCTCACTTCTGTGTCCTTGCCATTTCCGACCTGGTGATCGAGGCTGTTGACTGCTCACTGTAGGATTGCCCTCAGCCCTGCCGAGTACACAGCAGTGGTAACAATGACTGCTATACATTTGTGCAGTCTGATCTCAACAGGGACTTCTCAGCTGCTCCACAGTTCTAATTTTCAGCCTTCCTAATTTCCCATCACATTCTCTGAGTGGCTTTTTCTAATTATTTACAGCCTTCATAAGGCCCCAAGCCCATGCTTTTCCTACCTTCTGTTTAACATGTCATCTCCTATACAGGAAGATAATAAGACCTCCTGGAACTGCCTACTGTACCCCCTTTTCATTTTTACCTGTCATTTTGCCTCCAGTTCTTGCTCAGTAAAAAACTCTGTTTCTCTCCTGTATGTTCTTCCACTTGTGCATAGAAACTCCCGTTCCATACTATCTTGCCATCTCAAACTTCTTTTAATGACAGGGCATTTGCTTGCCTATTTTTTTTTTTTAATATCTGCTTTTTTTGTGGCATCTTTGTTTTCCTTATGAACAGGGTCAGGTTTTCCCTGTTAAAAAAATAAAATGGAATGAAAATGAAAATTAAACTTTCATCTGCTGTCTTGTCAGTGCTGTGCTAGATTACGCAAAAAGAGAGACCATATCTCTTCACTTATTTACTTGAGCACTAAGTTCTCACTGACTACTAATACCTTTCAACATGGCTTCCCCGACATGTATTCTAATCATTTTTAGTTTACTAAAATGAATCTAACAATGAATGCCAAACTCTGAAACATTATAATTACTTCTGAGTAAAGATTAACATCCAAATGAAACTATTACACACACAGCAGTGTCTAAAATTATTGTGCTTAACAACGATTTAGTTGGAGAGTGGTTAAAAAAAAAAATCCAGGTGAGAAAGAGAGGGAATAGGTCAGAAAGATTTGCCAGAAGAAAAGGGGGAAAAATGTCATGGAATCTGGGAGGAGAGTTGACAGGCCTGCATTTGATATGCTGTTGAAGGTTCCAGTGATCACTACCTTTAGCGGTCACATGTACATTGTGCCTTGCTGTCATATCTACTCATGGAAACAAAGAAAGTTGTCCTCGGAGTCTCTACAGACTGAGTCTTCCGTCCATCCTGAGTCACCACAGTGGTCCAGGTACTTAATACCTAACTCCAGTACCTAACTCCAGATTCTTTTCTCTCCCTCTTAATTCACTCTACCTACTGATGCTATCACTCTCTGATTTTTATTTGCATGCACAAGAACTAAGAAAATGTGAATGAAAGAAATGATGAATGAGTAAATGGAAAAAAAGCAAACTCAAATGTACAAATAGCCACTAAGGCTATCAAAAAGTTGGAGGGGAGAGGGTAGTTATGAATAAATAAAAAAAAAAAAGCTCATGCAAGAAAGAATATGTGGAGCCTCCCTGATGGCGCAGTGGTTGAGCGCTGCGCTGTGGAGCTGTCGGTAGCGCGCAATGCGAGTTCGAAGCCCAGCCAGGGAGAACCTCACATGGCGTGGCAGACCTCTCCTGCCTCGCCCGCTGCTCCCCTCAGCAGTGTATTTCTGATCTGCCTGTTCTGCTCCCCACTCTGTCTCTGGTGAACCCTCTCGCCGCCCCACGCCTCTGGCCTGTACCCCAGCTTGTATGTATAAATAAATAAATCTTAAAAAAAAAAAAAGAAAAGAAATAGAGAGGTAATGATCTTCCTGAAAAAAAAAAAAAAGGAAGAATATGTTAGTTAACCAGAAACAGAAAGCCTTGTTAAAGGAGGAGGTAAGGAGCAGTGGAGGTCATTTTAGGATACATAATTCCAAAACTAGTCTATTTTATCAAAATTAAAACTTCAAGGTATCTCAGCATCTGTGTGTGCACACATACACACACATACAAAATTTTCAGAATTTTATTCACTAAAAGGTATTTTGTGGTCTAATCATCACAGAGAGTTAGAAATTATATGGAAGTATGAGTTCATTCCAGTTTTAAATGGGGAAGATCTCAACATATGCCAATTAAATTGCAAGCAGCTGGTTAAAATACTAAATGCCAATAAAATCTGTTCCTATCACTGACAGACACCAATGTAGATCACCAATTATTATACAGAATCATTCAATTCCCAAGCCTCAATTCCCCATAACATAAAAATCATCCAAATTATGAATATTTTACAATGCAATTTTATTTTATTATTAAAATCATTTTCTATGCAAATATGCTGTTGGAAAAGGCATCCTCATCTTTTCTTTACTGGGTTTTCATTTGTAATCTAGCAATTGTGATTTGTGTGAAGCATATCACTTAAGAAGTGTTTAATTCTTTCCATAATGCCATTATCATATAATTTTTTTTTATTTCTAATAGACATTTGAAGTTAATATTTAGCTCTTAAATTCATTTTGAACAATCTAAAATAGTTTGCAAAAGACTGCTGAAGTCCAGTTTGAACTGGATAATTTAGAAAAAGTTAAAAATGCTAAAATCATGTAAAATGAATCTTGTGAAGTGGGATTGAAAATGAACCTAGATTTTTATTTTCTCTATGGGAAATAACCTTACTTTTATGAAAATGATATTGCTGCTGGTGCTTCAGCTAACAGTTTCAGTATTCTCTTTTTAAGGAAGCTACATGACATAGGAAGTTGGGCTACAATCAGTAAAAGTGCTAGGTCAGTTTGAACTCAATCATCAACCAGGTATTAGTTTAAAACTGCTCATGAATGCATTGCCTTTTGCATGTAAGAAAGAAGCCAGAGGTATCTTGGCATCTGTGTAGCATTTAATACAATCCTTTTTTTTTTTCTTTTTTTTTTGCTTAGAAGAACTCGGGTGTAGGCCAGAGGTGTGGGGGAGGGATTCACCAGAGACAGAACAGGGAGCAGAACAGGTGAATTTACTGATATACACTGCTGAGGGGAGCAGCAGGCTGGACAGGAGAGGTCTGCTGCACCATTTAGGTTAGCTCCCTGGCTGTGGATTGAACTCAAGCTGCAACAGTGGACCCATTGCAGTTATACTGCTGCGACTTCCCCTAGGCCCTCAGGCTCACTGACACAATCTTTTTTTTTTTTTCAGTCATCAATTAACAAATGAGATTAACTGAATTTTTCCTTTTTTTAAATGAAAAATTTTCCCCATGTCCCTGCTGACTGTTCATGGAGTAGGTTGCAATGTCAGGCCAAGGAGGACTTTCATTTTGTGTGTGATTCTCTGTGTAACTGTTCCGTCAATTTGTGTATTACTTGTAGAGGGGGGAATGATTTTGTAAATTTTGTTTTCATTCTTATTGATGATATTCATACATTTTCTTTAACTCATAATCTCCATGTTTTAGATGGGGGTAAGCAAACATTTTCTATAAATGGTCAGATAGTAAAGATTTTAGTCCTTGTAGCCATATACTATTTGCAGCAATTCTCAATTCTGCAGTTATTATGCAAAGATAGCTCTACACAAAACATAAATATGTGTGCGTGGGTGTGTTCCAACAAAAGTTTTTTGCAAAAATATGAGCAAGAAGGACCCAGCCATAGTTTGCTGCCTGCTGATCTAAGGAAGTATCTTTATATGACGCAGGAAGTTAAGAGGTACAAGAACTTAAGAACTATCAACCTTTCATTCTCTATAATTCATTAGGTTTCAGTGACTCCAAAAATAAATGTTACAACAAAATGAAGTGCTCTAGAAACCCAGATTTGCCTTCACTGGTTGCTTTTATATGTATATATAGTAAGTCATAGTTTCTTGACTGATAATTCCTTTCTTTCAAAAACATCTACGAGCACCTGTGTATAACACAGCCAACATTCCATTGGCAATAGCTGTGAACCAATATCCTGAGCCCCGATCCCTAGGACCTATATGTTTGGGAAGAGGAGTTATTTCAGCCTTTCATATTAAAGAACAAGCTCTCAGATAATCACTACATGAGGCTTTTACATGTGCTGCCACTTCCGACACTGCTACTTCCCAACTCAGTGGTGGTGGGAAGATACGGGTATTGGGCTCTGATTTTGAAATTTCTTCTTCCCATCACTCCCACCAAGGACTTTGGAAATCAGTGTTTTTTCTTGCTTACTTTATTTTTACTTATGAAAAAGAGATTCAAACTACTTGTGTACTGTGTCATAACTTCTTTATTTTGAGGTTAGGGGAGCGTTGGGTTTCAATTCCTGTATCTACTGCAGTAACAATCTGAGCAACCAGCTCATTTCCCCAAGGGACACAGCTGAGCTAGATAAATATATTTTTGAAATCCACTCTTTAAAACTCATGCTCTTGGAGAATAAGGTATGTAGACCTAAAAGGAAAGAACTGTAGCAGCAATTCATATATTTGTCCAAATTGCCACTGTGACTCAGCTCCAAAAAGTGACTGTTTGGATATATTTTTTTAAGATTTATTTTATTTTTGCATACAAGCTGGGGTGCAGGCCAGAGGTGTGGGTGGTGAGAGGGTGCACCAGAGACAGAGTAGGGAGCAGAAGAGGCAGATGGAATGAAATACACTGCTGAGGGGAGCAGCACTGAGGCAGGAGAGGTCTGCCACTCCATGTGGGAATCTCCCCAGCAGTGCGTCGAACTCACGCCACCAGCACACCAACAGCTCCACAGCGCGGCGCTTAACCATTACACTACCAGGGAGGCCCCGGATATTTTTTAATGTTCCATTCATATTTCTAACAGATTTCAATTACTCTCTCAAATTGCTTTATTAGCAATTTCTAACAATGGGTTAACTCAGAAGAATTATTAAAGTGCTTAGTTTTGGTTTCACAATTTTGATATATAAAAAGTCCTATCCAATGATGAAAATTAATTAATTTTTCATGTGAAGACGAGAATAATGAAAATTTTATAGCTTGTGAATCTATGACACTAGAATTCATAGTAATTCAGTAAACTAATTGAACCTGATTTTCTTGGAACATGTAGTAATTGACATTTTAAAACATAAAACAGTAGGATTTACTGTATTTGAAATTTATGTAACAGTATTTTTGTGACCTCTAACAAAAATGATTAGTGACAGTTTAAGCCATTTGTTGAAACCAAATACAGGGGCATCATTTTAGAAAAATCGTAATATTTCAAACTGAGACTTTCTGTATTCACTTTATTCTTGGTGATGCAATAATAATTTTCAGAAAACTTCCACACTGGTAGGATGCCATATGTACTATATTATACATATGCTTCTATACACCATATCATTAAGACAGTGACGTTATGAGATTACAACATTCCTTAGATGACTTACAAGTCATAAATTTTTTTAAAAAGATTTTATTTATATTTGCATAGAAGAACTGGGGTACAGGCCAGAGGTTGAGGTTGGGGGAGAGAGGATTCACCAGAGACAGGGGAGCAGAATAGGTGGATCTACTGAAAAACACTGCTGAGGGGAGCAGCAGACAAGGCAAGAGAGGTCCGCTGCGCCATATGTGGGTTAGCTCCTTGGCCGGAGACCAAACTCAGGCAGTAGCAGTGACAGCACTGAGACTTAACTCCTAGGCCACTAGGGAGACCATAAGTAATAACTTTTCTATACAGAAGCAAGCTTATGCCAATAGAGATAGACCTATTACATAAATTGAACTGGGAGCGTAGATCCGTGACTGTCATATTAAAATTGGCTTCCGTGCAAGAATGAAATGAGAGCAATTTTTGACATGCAGTTGTCTAATGCCTTGCAACAAAACTTAAAAGTCCAGCAATGACTATGCAAGAGAAATAAAATTGCTATTGGTCATAGTTTCAGTTCTGGCATCAAGTTGGAGTGAAATGTTCCAAGCATTCCAAATATTAGGTTGTACTTTGTCCTGGTAGAAGCCATGGAGGAAATTCGCTGGTGAGAAATGTTCTCTGGGAGATCTCATCCGGCTGCTGTGTCCTTCCTCAGGATCTGTCACTGCGAAGGGGATGAAGAGAGCCCCCTCATCACACCCTGTCGCTGCACAGGCACCCTGCGCTTTGTCCACCAGTCCTGCCTCCACCAGTGGATCAAGAGCTCGGACACACGTTGCTGTGAGCTCTGCAAATATGACTTCATAATGGAGACCAAGCTCAAGCCCCTCCGGAAGGTGAGTGTCTGCAGGAATTGGTTTGGGAGAGAGAACTTGCAAAGCAGCCTTACTTCTTTTTTTTTTTTTTTTTTATTTATACATACAAGCTGGGGTACAGGCCAGAGGCGTGGGGTGGCGAGAGGGTTCACCAGAGACGGAGCGGGGAGCAGAACAGGCAGATCAGAAGTACACTGCTGAGGGGAGCAGCGGGCGAGGCAGGAGAGGTCTGCCGCGCCATGTGGGATTCTCCCCGGCCGGGCGTCGAACTCGGGTCGCCGAGCCTTACTTCTAATATCCATTTCCACCCACAATAAGATTCTGCTAACATGTTTCTATCCATGAAAGCACATGTCCTATGTTGGTTTTAATATATAAAATATACCTATGTGTTTTTTATTCTGGAGACTGATTTTTATAGCACCCTTCCTCATCAAAAAAAGCATGTGTGTGTGCCTGCTGTGGATATGCAAAATATACTTGTGACTTAATGTAACTGAATGGATGGGACGTGTGAAAACATTGTATCTATCTAAGGTCATTTCCCAAGGTCAGATAATACATTACCTAATATGATTTCATCTAATTTCTTGAAAGTCAGAAGAGAAAGAGGTGGTAACTATTTATGTTGACTTTTGGGGATTTGGTTTGATATGTCATGTTTAATTAGAATAGGTAGAAATTAAAAGTATTATTTTCCATATTGTGCATCAGACAGTAAGAGAAAGATAAGTATCTTTAAGTGTATAAGTTTGATTTTCAAATTCCTCATTTATGATATATTTTTCTAAAGAGCAAGGACAAGAATATACCTCATAGAAAGCTAGCCTCTCACTCAAAACTAGCAAAGGACAATTTGTAAAGGAGACAAATGAAGACAATGAACTTTGTATAATTCATGCTTGATAGCTGGGCTTCTGGATGTTTGCATATAACTTATGTGTCTTTTAGCCTGACTGCATATATGGATGCCTCAATTTCCAAAAAAGACTATGCGATTTAAATAATGAATCTGCCTGGAGCTGCTTTTTCATTTAAATTAAATGCAAAGCAATAGTGGATAAAAAGAACATTGCTTAGAAATAAACATGATGGCTGCCAGGATGAGCGGAGAGGAAAAGCAAGCAAGGATATTCCAGAAGGCATGAGGTTGGTGGCTGGCCACTGCACTTCCTTGTTAAGTCTCAAAATTAGGGAAAGGAAGAATAGCATTGCCTGCTTCCGAGGTAACCTGGATTTATAAAATCTGCAGATCTCAAAAATGTTCCACGAAATGCCATTGGGATATGCATTGCCTTTTTTTTAACAGATGGGTGACCTGAGTGTCAAAAGGTGACACTCTGTACCCACAGGTCCCAGAGGAATTGATACAAGAATAGAAATGGACCTTTATGCCTAGCCTTTTCCTCTGTGCACAGAACAGAGGCTGTGTGCTATCTGAAGGAGCTAAGTCATACATTGTTCTCTGTAATCCTATACCTTTCTCTTCTTATCTCTCAAGGGTACTACAGATTATTTCATAAAATCTGTATATTTCTTTTTTTAACATACATCTATATAAAATTTCCATTTCAACTTTGTTAAACATATTTCAATTTGATCACAACAATCTAGGATAAGAAAATATTAAAAATTTTCTCTTTTTTGTGTGTAGAATAACTGAGGTGTAGGCCAGAGTTGGGGGGGTGGGGAGATAAGGTGAGAGGATTCGCCAGAGACAGAGTAGAGAGTAGAACAGGCAGATCAACTGAAATACACTGCTGAGGGGAGCAGCAGGTGAGATAGGAGAGGTCTGCTGTGCCATGTCGGTTAGCTTCCTGGCTGGGGATCAGAACTCAGGCAATAGCAGCAACAGTGCTGAGACTTAACCCCTAGGGCACCAGGAAGGCCCTTAAATTTTCTCTTTCTCTCTTTCTCATGCAATCTACACCCTCCATTTTTTGGTATAGTAAACAATAGACGATGCTATATGAAAGTTGAATTTTTTTCTTGTTCTATTGTATTTTCAGATTTTGTGAAATCACTCCTTATATATGCCAGTTTGATCTTTTCTTAATATTTTATATCCAATAATTTCCAACCCTATCAGGATTATTTTTGTTCCTCAACTAATGTGTTGATAAGCCAGAGAAAGGCAGCGCAAACATCTACCTTTTTTAATCTTCTTAGTAACAAGTTGCAGCATCCCACTGAGCTCCTATTATCTGTTGATTAAGGAAATACCTTAGCTTTAAAAAAACATCATTTCCTTTGATCATAAATATTGATGAAAGACAGCATGTCACCATCCTTCATTTTTAATGGCATTTATACATCTACAGAGAATGATACACTCTAACCCAAAAGTTGCTTCCCAGCCCACAGATGTGTTTCATTTGACACAGAGGGCTTATAATTTGAATTTGTTACAGCATTTAAACATGTGACTATTTCATATAAGCTTCCACACCTTTGGATTTGTTTGAAAATCAGAGTTTCTGGCATTACTGGAACCACATTCCCATAGGACAATGACCAGTGGAGTTAAGTGTGGCTGACCTCTTTAAAAAGCTGTTTGCTCTCAACTTCTCCACATTTTGAAGCCATCCCTTTCCTTTTGATCCTGGGGCCTCAGCCTTCTCTTCTGTTCTGAGTGCTGTGTGGTCCTGGAGTAGGGGCCTGAATTTTCAACTACTGCCTAACATATAAGTCCTGAAGGACAGAAACATATATTCTATTCCTGCCTCTATAATTTATGGACTATAAAAACCTAGGAAAAAGTATTCCAATTTTTCTCTTTCTCTTTTGAGCATTGGGATAACACTTAAATGGCAGTATCTAAAATGATTTTCACATTCTGAAATAACACAAACTGCAGACATGAGGCATTTTTAAACTGTTCTAGATGGTTTATTTTGATGGCACTAAGATTCATCAACAGTTTTATTTTGGTAGTTTTTAAGTGGTCATTAAGAATGACAGGTATAGCATTTGGTTAGAATATATTTGGAGTATATCCAATTAATTGCTCTCAACTCAGTAATTCCATTACAGTTTATAACGTTCTACAGACCAACTACATGAAACAATTAATTTAGCTAATGAGTCCAAATGCCTGCCATTAGCCAATGGAGGCAGGAGCTTCTGTTTAGATGAAATGGCTTCCTGAAGTAGAAAGGTGCAAATCTTCATAGTCTGATGAAATTTAGGCTTAACAGTCTCTAAAGATATCAGTAAAAAGTTAATTCATTAATTGCTACTATCACTACATCTAAATCTACAGTTGGTAAATTTATCCAGGTTCCTGATGTTTCCAGAAGAAAATCTTTAAAGTCTAAATAAAATCAGGAATTTATTTGAAGAGAGAAAACAATCTTCATCATGTTTAAGTCAGTCACTCACCTCCCCTTATAATGCATAATAAAATCCCCTTTAATCTTCTGAGTTACCTAGGATCAGAAATAATTCTCAGATTCAGAAAAAAATGAAAAAACAAGAATGTAGAATTAACAGTGACTGTCTGGTATAATTTGAAGGAGCACACAATATCAGTTAGGAGCCATAAGCTGATCTCCTATTCCAAAGCAGAAGAAATGCATGGAGTTCAGATCTGAACTTGTAATACAGAAACCAGTTACTGCATATTAAACAGTGCTTTGGGGACAACAATACTACAACAAGAACTTTATGCCCTCTGGTAAATAGTTTCTTTATATAATTTTCTATGTATAAACTATTTGAGAAATATAATAGAAAATATTAACTATGCATCCTTTTATTCCTTGTCTCATTTCTCAAAATAATGAAGCAGTGAATAAACTACCTTTGCTTTAGTCATCATTAGGTTGAGTCATATACATTGTAATTATTTTAGATCAAAAACAGTTTAGTATTTAAAAGTTCACGATATAGGGCCTCCCTGGTGGCACAAAGGGTTAAGTAAGTCTCAGCACTTTGAAGCTATCTGTAGCCACTGCAGCACGAGTTTAATCCCCATCCAGGGAGCTTCCCACAGGGCGCAGCAGACCTCTCCTGCCTCCCCCGCTGCTCCCCTCAGCAGTGTATTTCAGTCAATCCCATTGAGGGTCTTCTAGTGCCCTACTGAATAATGTTGCCTGATCACACACAGAAATTCAAAGTGCCTCGTATATTTATTTTATGGGAAATATACAATTTCATAGCCACTGTGGCTGTATTAATGAATTTCTACTATATGCAGATGCTTAGAATATGTCACTTAATTAATCCTTGTTAAAGCCCCATTCTATGTAGGCATGTGAAGTACAGTTCACAGATGTGAAAAATGAGACAATATCAAACTTACTTAATATCACTCACCCCAGAACGCCCTGATTCTAAAGCGTGTGCTCATTGCTTGCACATAGTCATACAAAGGGGAGAGCTGAGAAGCTCCCCATTTCAGCATCAAAATTCTGGTTTTTATTGAAGCCATTTCTATGGAAATCTTTCACAAATAAATCTCTGCAAAATGAAAATGAAAGTTAAATCTTCCTTCTTAATTTCACCTAGTGCTTAGTTGTATCATTATATGAACATCAGTTATTTTGCAGGCTGACAGCATATTGACAGCTTCAGTAGCTCGAAACACATGAAAGGCTTCTCTTCGTGCTGCTTCTGTGAGCCTCTGCGTCTTACAAGGCCTGCTGTTTGCGTCATTTCTCTTTCTTTCCTGATCTGAGAGCACCTGCCACTGTCACTGCTCCATTGTCCAGTGGCCTGTATTCAGCACTGTATATAGTTACTGCTTTTCTGCTTTAAACAACAACAATAATCAAGAGTTATAGTATTGAGTCTCTAAATGGTGGCGTCAGTTATAGATGAACTTCTGCAAGTTTCTCTTCTGATCATTGGCAAGAGTTTTTGAGGGCATCAACATTCCCTCATCACTCCAGGATGCTCTCTGGCATCTTTTCTAATTATCAATTTTGCTCAAATTTCTTGAGATTACATGATATGAAAGTCTGCCACAAATGCCTTTTTAATGGCTCCAAGCTGTTCTCCTGTAATCTCCAAGCCTAGTTCTGAGAAGTAAGTTTGCTGGTTCGTTTCGTCACAAATACATAAGTCTGGAGGCATGAAAATCTCTGCCTTAGTATGGAACCAGACAAAACTTTCTTCATAATTCTTGCCCAAAAACTCAGTACTTATAATTTACAATGCAAACTGATTCTCTTATCTTTTTGCTCTGTTTCAATTACATTATTATATGAGTCCTACGGGCAATCTAAATCATTTAGAACATGATTAGGAAATGATTTCTTTTTCTAACTCATACTCTCCAAACAAGCCAAGTAAGCTTTCCACTACAAATTTCTCACTGCGGGTGTGGATAGTGTTGTCTACAATCCAACATGTGTTCTCACTGCTTCATTCAGTGAGAAGGGAGACTCCAACAGGCAACCTAGCTGATTGCTGTGAGAGGGGAAAGAAAGAGTAATGCACAAAATAACAGAGAAAATCATTAAAAGAAAACTATTTCACCTCAATGGGAGCATTATCCTTTTCACTAAAATGTTTTTTCCTGTTTCATTTTTTTATTGCTTTTATTTGCATTATTTCCTTAACACATTCCTGCTCTCAAAACTGCAATTGGCATTTCAGTGAAAATAACATGACAGTGTGGAATAATGAAATAGGCACGTGTCACATTTTTTTTTTCTGATAGAAAATATTTGGGATTTAATCCCATGGTCTCATCCTTTTGTCTTTGGGGAAGCATTCGTAGGCCAATTAATCTTCACAATTTAAAAAATAATATGTTTAGTTCATTGGAATCAGCATTACCAAAGAGTTTGTTCAAAATAGAAATATTCTCCTCTGGGCATCAGAAGAGCTTCTGCTTTTGTGATGCTTCCATCCATAAAAGTGGTCCTCACTCTGGGCAGATTTGAGTCCCCACAGCTGCAAACTACGTTCTAAATGATTGTCCTGAGAGGCTGCCATGACACCCAGTTCACTCATTTGCTCACCTTTGTGCCATATACTATGTGCCAGCCATGTTGAGTGAAGCAGATTGAAAACTGTCTGCTCTCGGAGCGCACGTAGTCCGCTGCAGCGGTTGGAGAGGGCAAGTGACTTATACTCTTTTGCAATATATTTCAAAGACTTGGTGGTAAGTAGGTGATAGTGTAAGTATCAGGAATTTCCTGTAAATTAAGGAACTCAGAGAAAAGCAAGTTACATCAAAGTTGGGTCTTTCATTGTGAGACCTCCCCTTGTAAGAAGTTCCTGTTAATTTTTGTTTTACAATAGCTATAAACATATAGCTAAATTTTTCTTTTTTGAAATGCCTTTTTTTTTTAAAAGAAAATGTCTATTCTCCTTTGTTCTCCATACTTCACAGGACTTAGACTAACAAGAAGATAGTAGTTAGCCATTCATTCATTGGGGAGAGAGGATTGGGTATATAGAGCAGCATTTGCTAGAGGATGTCACAAAAGAGACTTAAACAAACCCCTGAATAATCAGTGTTGGCTGGAAGATTTCTCTTCGTACTTTCTTAGGAGTAGATCCAATCAAGTACTGCTTTACTCTGTTTCTGTGTTTGAAAAGTGTCACTCAGGGAACATAACCTCACTTGATGTCATCCTGTGTTACTATTCACAATATGAAAAGAAATACTTAACTTACATTAGAATTGCTATTGCTGTCTTTAACAGGAAACAGTTTCACTCTAAGGAAAATCCATTTTTATTTTGACAAGGACTAGGGACACACAAAATGGGACTTTTTTTTAACACTGTGTACTTTTATACTTGAAACATAAACTATGGTTAAAATGTGGAATCAATTTATAATAATCCATATGGAAAGCATAAAAGCATCAAATTAATGTGTGTGCATATAGACACATACTTACAAACAGTTACAAATAAAGATCTCCCCAAAATGTCACCTTTATGATTGGTACTTTCTACAGGAAATAAATTACATTTGCCTTTCATTTTAGTTTTTCTTAAGATGGGCATAATAATTGAATTTAAATTACCTTAATATTCAAATTTCCTCTCTTAGCTCGGATTTTTTTTCTTTATTCATTATTTCAGTTTTTCGTATCTTGACATATCTATAAAGAAAGTTTTCCCCTAAATTTTTGGTTCAATTTTTGAACCACAAGACACTGGGAATCAACCCAGCTTTTTTGAAAACAAATATTTTAGACCAGATCAAATTTCTTATTTATTGTACTGACAAGTAAGAGATAGTTCAATATGACCCATTGGATGGTGTCCAGCCCTATTGCACATGCATCAACATGCTTGTGTGATATTATCAATGTTGTAATAAGATAGAGGACCTCCCTGGTGGCACGAGGGGTTATGTCTCAGCACTATGAAGCTATCCAGAGCCACTGCAGCACGAGTTTGATACGCAGCCAGGGAGCTTCCCACGTGGAGCAGCAGACCTCTCCCGTCTTGCCCACTGCTCCCCTCAGCAGTGCACTTCAGTCGATCCGCCTGTTCTGCTCCCCGCTCTGTCTCTGGTGAATCCTCTCACTGCCCCCCTCCCCCAACACACACACCTCTGGCCTACACTCCAGCTCTTGTATGCATAAGTAAATAAATCTTTAAAAAATAATAATAATCAGATAGGTAGCTGGATAACAGAATGATTTCACTCCAAAAGAGGAGTCGTCTCTCATAAGCCAGCTTCCTTCCAATTTTCTCTTTTTCCCTAAATGGCACCCTCAGGTGGCCTCTCTCCTCTTGTTTCCCATTTGGATATAACACTCAGACTAATCACCAATGCCTTTATCTTGCGTCTGACAATTTTCCACTGAATTAGGTGGATTTATCCACTCAGCCACACATAGTGAAATACATGGGATGGAATATTGTGAACTGGGGGGAGGGGAAGCAAGACAGGAGCAGAGAGATTCAGCAGTCTATACCAGTTCTTTTTCCCATTCTTGCTGGTGGAGAAGTGAATGATGGACAGAAAGAGGTGAACTCTGTTACTCTACATGGTAACATAAGGCAAAGAAAAAAGAGGTTTACATAGAGATGGCAGAGCCTCTACGCTCAGGATCTCCCTCCAGGGGTCTGCATACACCCCCTTCCAAAACATGGGGAAACCTAGACTCTGGGAATCAAAAATATTTTTAAATCATATTTTCTGAAAAGTGAGGAAAGTAGCTAAATGAAGAAGAAAAAAACAATCAATTTCAATAGTAAAGGAAAGAAAACTGGGCTAGGAGTCAGAAGATCCTATTTTAAGTATGGCTCTGAAGTTTAATCCCCTTGGTTCAGTGCCCTCGTCTATAAAACAAGCGGCCTGGGCAAAATTATCTTCTAAGTTTCTTCCAACTTAAAATCCAGTGATTTTGTAAAAGCAAGTGAGGAATCCAGTAATTTAAAAAAAGAAATCTCATATTCAAATGGTTTTAAAGTGTTGAGAAGAAAACAAGACAGATGTGGAAAGAGTCTTTCATATCCACAGCACCTTAGTTTGCGCAGAGGGGTCCTAAGTAATGAACGAGTTGTAAGGTGTCAGAGAAGTCCCATGTGTGCCTTCTTGATCTCTCTGATGGCCCTTTCATCATGCACTTCTCTACCAGCACAAACTGGAAAAAGAACGTGGTGTGGATTGCTGAATCTCTCTGCCTCCTGTTCTCCTCCCTGACCAAGAAACACACATTTTATAATATTCCACACTGTGCGTTTCCCTGGACAAGTTCTGCTGTACCTGCCACTGCACGGATAAATCAGCCTAATTCAGGGTAAAATTGTCAAATATAAGATAAAAGCGTTGGTGATGAGGCTGATGATTATAACAAGTCATGCTTTCTGTGTACTTAAAAAAGAAAAAGCATTTAAAGGCAGGACTAAAGGAAAACAGGAAAAAAAGAAAGGAGAGAGGGAGGAAGAAGAGGAAAAGAGAAGGAAGCCAAAGAGAAGAAAGGAGAGTGTTTGAGGGCAGCTGAGTATTGAGGGCTCATTCTGAAAGGTGAACAGAAACTTTTCTTCCCTTTAAGTTGAAAGCAGGTAACTAAATAAAAAAGTAAAGCAAGTTCAAGTGGCTCTTGATAACACAGCTGTTCTGCAGCTCTCAAACATACATGGAAGATGACTGATCCTAAGGAAAGAAGCAGGCTGAACTGAAAACCAATTTCTCCTTGGTACAGTTTGGAAAACCAGTGTAGATTTAAGATCTAAGCAAATGAGCTTGAAATATTATATTTTGCTGAAAGCAAGGTTTTTTGTAAATGGAGAGCTAGTGTAATACAAAGTTGATACTGTCATGAGATTTCTATCGATAAATAAACTTAACAAATTTTGAGGGTAGATCTTTCTCTGCATCTAGAAAATGACTTATTCCCTAAGAGACTTATACCCTCCTGTTGGGCTCTATTCATATATAAGGACCAAAGTGAGAAGATTTCAGTAATGTCCAGTTATGATTCACTAATCCCACTTTATTCGGTCAACAAATACTTACTTAGACCCACTATGTGCCAGTCACTGTTCCTGGCACTGAAATTATAGTGATAAACAGCATAAAATTCTTTGTTCCAGAGAATTTACATCCTTGGAATAGGGATGCAGGTAGGAGGTTTCAAAATGAGTTCGTTCTAATATTTTGAAATAGACTTGGAATATGGTATGAGAGATAATTCTAGTAACTCCAGACACAGTTAATATAATTCCAACTATTAAATTATAACTCAAGGGAATTTTAGGTGAAGAGATCTTCAATTTCACAACTGCCTCTGTTCCATTAGAAGAGCAATTTAATAGAGAAAATTAAGATGAAAAGGTTGTTGAATGAGTATTGGGAACCAGGGCTAGACGGATGCGCAAAAACAACCCTGTCCAAGTTAACAGAGAAAAATTACCAGCAGTGTGTGTAAAGAGAGACTCAGTCCCACAGATAATTTACTTTATAAAAGGAACCAGATAGGTAATATAATGAATGAAGCAGTCTGGTTTTGTGATGACAAATGGTAAATAATGTAGTCCTTGGGATTGATACAGAGTAGCGAGGACCTCTAGTAAAGACGTGCCTACTCTACAGGGAATAATAGCTACTTATCTCTATAGTTGATTGTTTCCAAATCAAAACTACTTTTCCAAATGAATCCAAAATTCTAAACTTAATTTTATGGCCTCCACTTTTTCAAATAATAATAACTAATTCAAACTTGAAAAATATGCAGCAAAGCAATCCAGATATGAAGGCTGGATTCAGCCAACAGACCATGAGTTTATTGTCTCTGCAAGGAAGAAGCAGTCTTATATCCCTACCAATATTTACTTACCCAATGAGTACAGCATAGTGCAGTGGAAAGAACCTAGACTGGGTGTGCAGAATAACGAAAGTCAAATCCTTCATGCAGTTGCCCTGTGACTTAAGGTGAGACCTGTCACTTGAGATGGTTCCTTTTCTACCAAAAAAAGGGGAGGCTGGAGAGGTGACAATAATACCTACTTTGCCAATGTTGCAGATTTCATTGAGGAATAAAAGTAAAGTACTTTGTAAACAGTAAAATCCTATACAGTGGTGTGATTATTCTTTCCTAACTCTCTATTATCAATTCTGTAGCAGGTTCACTTTTCCATTCTTATTAATTTAGTATTGATCATTAAATCCACTTTAAGAGCAGCACTGAGTAGCATGCACACTTTCAAAGAAGGGACTATAGTATCGGATGATTATAGGGGTCCGTGCATTGATTCATTTGTAGTCAAGTAATTCAAATGTATAGTCATCCAGATAAGAATTATGCTGGTTTAAGTTTGCAAGCTTAGTTTATTATAAGGAATTTGCTGAGCAAATTAATAAAGTAAGCAAGATTAAGACAGGAAAATCATTAACATACCGAACCCATTTCAAGAGTTCATAAAAAAATGTTAAAGAAAACAATTAGCCTTATGTGGCATATTTGAACAAAATTTATTTTGTGCTTCTTTCTAATAGGTTATGCTAAGTGAACCAGGCAGTCACTTGCATGTGAAAACCTGATACAGTAATTAATCATTTTTATAGAAGCACTTGAAATCTTTCTTCTAAAGACTTCCTATACAAATTAAAGCAGTAGTCTAGTTATTTTTATTTACTCTGTAGAACTTCCCAGAACACTTTAGAGTGTTGCAGATATTCTAGAAGGCCATGTATACACACTGGTACATGACCTCAACCTTCAACCTTGATGCCCAGTAGCATGGTTTGTTTAGGGAACCGTGGTGTCAAACAGAAAAAGCAGTAAGAAAAAAAATGCAGCAGAGACTACCAGCAGCAGGACGAACCCACACCATTTTAGTGAGAAATGGAGAGACCGTTTAGCCACAGTTGCTGCAAACTTCTCTGGGTCCCGGAATTTGCGTGTCTATGCACCTGACTCACTTGTGTCTCTGGCATCGAGCACTCTGAGTAGGTGGTGCTTCTGTTTGGCAGTCATCAGGGAATTCTTAGCTTCATCATGCCCAGCAATCATGCATGGCGTCTCTGGTTCTCTTTGAATCACTATTCCCTGTGACACTGATAGACCAATTAGTGCAGCCATATGCCTTACCTGGGGAAGATGAGCCCAGTAACCCAGAGGTGTCTCTTCCTCAAGGCTTCCTGGCTAAGAGGAACTGGTTGGCAATGATTTTCACACAGGTCCCAAGAAAGGTTAGTGAGCCAAGCTTCTTCTTCAGGAAGATATTTCCAGGGGCCTCCCCGGTGGCGCAGCGGTTGAGCGCTGCGCTGTGGAGCTTTCGGCAGCACGCAATGCGAGTTCGATAAGCAGCCGGGGAGAATCCCACATGGCGAGGTAGACCTCTCCTGCCTCGCCCGCTGCTCCCCTCAGCAGTGTATTTCTGATCTGCCTGTTCTGTTCCCCACTCTGTCTCTGGTGAACCCTCTCGCCGCCCCACACCTCTGGCCTGTACCCCAGCTTGTATGTATAAATAAATAAATCTTTAAAAAAAAAAGATATTTCCAAATACCTTTCATGAGTGGTCCCAAGTCATAAAAGACCAAGCTCAGGGATTAATCTGTTTCTACAAGAAAAATAATCTCTCCAACTTTTCCCATAGCTCACATGTCCTCTCTTACCTTTGAATCTCCTTGTTCAAATTTCTGATTCACAGATAGTTATCAGTTGATTTTGGCTATCAGTTGACTCTTGAAAATAGCAGCAATTAAATTAAACTCCCAGTTAACACCTTGAATTTGCCTCAATTTAATCAACAACCAGAGGTCAACCAATGACATATAAAATCAATGAGTTGGTGATTGCAGTAGAAGCATTTTTTATAGTGACAGAAGTAAATATCAGATGCATTACCTGACACTTTTAAAAATATTGTCTCAGTATCATCCCAGGTAAGCCCAGTTCAGAGCCGTCTTCCATAGCATTGTTTCTTGTAAGGAGAAAATGAGTCCTAACTCAGATCTTTCAAAACTGATGATAACAGGGAAAAAAAAAAACCTCCATTCGGTATTAGATTGTCTTTTACTTTGCTTCCATGCTTTCTAAACTCTGTGAGAAACGGTCTCAGAACTTTCATCAAGGAATAGTATCTTACTAAATCTTAAGGAAAATCCTAAGGAAATCTAGAATTTAGTTAATATTGGTGTAGTTAATATTGGTGTACTAATGTTGGTTTCTTATTTAGAGATGACATTGCATAATGTTACCATTAGGGGAAACTGAGTGAAGGGTATGTGTGGTGCAACCATCACAGGCTGGGCAGGTTCATGGTTGATTCAGGAAGATGGAAGGAGAATTTTGGAGCCTTCAGTATTTCTAACATGCCTTTAATGCTAAATCAGGGGACCAGACACACAGGCAGGTCAGCAGACAGAGGGGTAGGCAGGCAGCAATTGAGCCTACTAGCCCTGGAAAGTTTCTCTTTTGTCCCTCGCTTCCTGGCCCAGGTGTCCTCATTTTACATATGTACACACCCCATGCTCAAGCTCCCAAGTGCTTTGCAATGGCATGTTATCACATGTGGGCAGCAACATCTGGGAGTAAAGCAAAGCCACAGGTGATGGCCATTGAGCCTGCAGTGGAAGGCAAAAAGAGCCTGATTTAGCCCATTTTCCTTACAGTATATACAACCTTTTTTTTTTTTTGAACTTCTAGAAATCAAAAATTATTCCAAAATTAAAAGTTGATTTTAAAAGGATAAATAAAAAAAGAGGTAAAAGCTTAAATACTCTAGTTATACTAGTGAGAAAAATAAAGGGAACCAAACCAGAACCCTTCACATTCTTCATTCTCCTTTGACCTAGAACAGTCCCTGCAACTCTGAAAAATCTTGGCCTCTAAAGAAAAAAATCACCAAATTTAACATTTTATTTTGTAAGGGCAAAACCCCTGAGACCCAAAGATTATTATACAACTTAATCAAAATTTACTCATCTGTATAATATGAGGGGCCAGAATGCAAGATGTCCTGTGTCATGTCGGTAGATGTTACTTAGATATGCCTACTTCCTTCCCTAAAATCAAGAAGTTTCCTTCCAAGTAACCATAAGATAGACTCATATTTCACACAAACAGCTCCCATGTGAGACTGAGCAAGACAGATGATCCACTGACATGTGAAACGGTCATTGGGTAAAGATGAGTTGTGTCTTCTGGGATACAATTCCTGTTGCCCATAATTCCTGTAAGAATATTTGCATGGAAAGTGTGTGGGTTGCCTTGTCAGCTGGTAGTTAAAGCACTTAGCTATGGGCATGACTTATGGCTTTATAGTTCCTTGGATTTTCTTCATCCTTACCTTGATTGAGAAACTCTAATGATTAAGATTAAATCAGAATACTTCTCTGGCATATTTCCCAAATAATATGCCCATTTACTACCTGGTAGCTATTCAGCGAGTCATTGTGGATGCAATGCCTGTCCAGTTATCGCTTCTAAAGCTCCTTCCAAAAAAACTATATTTCCATTCATCCACTGGCACCTTCTAAATTATTCATAGGCTTGGTGTCTATGCCTCCAAGAGACATAAAACCTCCTGGGTGACAGTGGCCTTTCATTGTAGTGATGCGTCCGCCTATTAGACTTCCTGTCTATTACCCAGGAGAAAGAAAAGAAATGCCGCTTGTAAGAAAAACTTTCTTTGCTCTTAACCTTCACACTCAGTGGCACACTCTGCTCATTTGCCTTGGCGTGCACTTGTGGGAGCTGTCACTGGCTGCCCGTTTATACTCCCTGGGCTTGGGCTAGTGCTTCTTCAAGATGTGGTACATATACACAATGGAATACTATTCAGTATTCAAAGAAGATAGACACATGCAATTTGCAGCGACATGGATGGAATTAGAGGGGATAATACTCAGTGAAATAAGCCAGAAAGAAAGAGAAAAATATTGAATGGTTTCACTTATAACAGGACTATAAGGAAACCAAATAGGAGAGAGACACTCGGGGTGGGGGGAGGATAAGGGCACAAAATGGAGTAGAAAAGAACACAAGGGACCACAGAGATCGGTCACGGGTGAATTGGTGGTGGGCTACCCAAGGGGAATACAAAATGTAAAAGACATAAATAACAATAATATATATATATATATATATATATATAATAAATAAATACATAAAATTGACCAAATTCTTAAAAAAAAAAAAAAGAAGAAGAAGAAGCAGTTGCTCTGCGCCTAATGTATTTCCCTCCGGTCCCAATTTCCTTCCACCATCTTAACACCAGGAAACACAAAGCAAAGGGTGGCTCAGCCCACAGTGTGTCTGTTTCACTCAGGACCCATCTCTGATTATATGAAATGAACCACAGCATGAGACTATGTTGAAAACAAAACTAATATTGCCTTTTAAGCCAAGAAAACATAATTCTGCTTACCTTTAAAAAAAAATGAAAGGAAAATCCAAACTGTCATTCCAAATTGCTTTACAGTGATTTTTAGAAGCAGAGTATTGAAACTGTGCCCTTAAAAAAGGGCCACAAAGGGGAGCAGGCTGGGGGAAAGGAACAAGCTTGTTCTAGGATGCAGGTTTGGGTTTTTAATTACAGGCTATGTCTTTGAGACTTGCTACGGACATTACCAGATAAATCTCTCCTCAGCTCTGCCAAGATAAAAAAGCGGGCACATAGATTAACAGGTTTTGTTTTTTTGTTCAGCTAATAACCAGCTTTTTGTTGTGGTAATCCTGATTATACTCATTATTTAAGAATATGCATACGGGCAAAGAATATTCCCTGTAGAGAAGCTTTGTGGGAGACTGCCCGGGAAATCAACAGATTTAGCATGAGATACATTTTTCTTAGCAGGATTGACTTTCAGACAATATGTAGGCATCCCCAGGATCCTGTGGTGGGTGCAGTGGGTTAGAGGGGTACAGATTCTTGAATAAAACCCTTGCCATTGCTATTTTCTTCCTGCTTTCCTGTCTTGCCCACATAGAATTTTCATCTACTTTCTAATAGGGTTCATGATAAAAAGTGAGAACTAATATTTCGTAGGTCAGAGAACACTGCCTTGCTGTGGGATTAGCTTTATTTTAGCCTAATCTAGTAGATAGTTTATAATCTCGACATACCAGAAGGTCCTGCATTGTCATGGATTTCTTGATGCAGCAAACCCATGTTGTCAAGGCAACCCACTTCACTGTTTTCTCCCCCTAGAAAACCATTTCCAATGTTGCCAACCCTTAAATCACAATCATATCTTATAATACACAGGTTCAAATGTGACCCCTGTATGCAGAAAGCTATTACTTTTTTATATCGTGTCATTATAGTGAAAGAATTTGACTTCAGGGATAATGTGTATATTAAAGCATTAAAATCATCCCACAGCATTTCTGTTCTCTCTCTGCATTTCCAGGAGATGTGAGGTTACTTACTACAGGCAGTTACATTTTGAAACTGTAGTAATAATGTTGGCATATTTTGACTAATTTCTATGTAAATTGATTGCAATCAACAGCTTTTTCATAGTTTGTGAAATTAAATCACTAAAATATAAAGTGTTTTCTGAGGTTAATATCATTCACCTGTAGTTTATCACCCTCCTTTTTAAGAGTCAAGGCCCAGTTTTGAGTTCTTTTCGTGTAATTAGAATAACGCCATCATTTTCTGAGATGCTGTAATAGCATTATGCTTGACCTTAGAGACTGACGTTCTAAGGAAAAGTATCTCCCCAGGGACCTGGGCTTGCAAATGGTTGCTTAAAGGAAAATCATAATGAAAAGATAGTAAGGATAATTTTACAGTTTCTGCTAGCTCACTATTAACCAAGAAAGCTGGGATAGGTTAAGTTTCTAACTGCAGTTTCAAGATTTGAAGACTTCATTTTCCACCCTAATCCTGACAGTACAACTCACATGTAACTTACGTTGTAATTGGAAGTAAATTCTTGGCCCCTCATCCACAGGTGTTGGTCTGGATTTCCAGTTTGTTTTTTTAAATATTTATAAAAGTTTCTGCCCCTTGCATTTTTTGTTCAAAGGTTGATTAAACAGAAGGTAATCTTGTTTCATTTTGTGATCCCCAAAGATTTTAAAACACAAATGTGTGGCTTTCAGTGATCTTTCTGTATGGGTTTTCATGGCTCAGAGCGTTTTCATGTAGCATGTTTATTAGATAAAACATACCTCAGTTCCTTTCAGATGCCATTCATATTTCACTAAACTAAAGAATTTTATCCAGAGTAAAGTGTACAAATGATCCTATCCACTTTAAAGAAATGGCATTGTTTTCTTTCCATTATTGTGACTGGACAGAACAGGCATTCAAGCATCAGTATGCAAAGCCCTTTACGTTACTTAGCTCAGTCTTCTCCTTTTGCATCCTTCAAAAATTATGAGCACTCCATCACAAGGTCCAAAGGATTTGAGACTGCTTGCAGAAACCGAGAAGTAAGGTGAATAGTTCAGGAATTTGTAGTAATAGAAAGTGAGTGAAATAAAATCATAAGGCAAATATCATGGAGACACTCACTGGGCGTCCTGCACACTAGTTTATTGGGAAGAGTGGCTTGCTCCCAACATGTTTTATAGCCATAGCAAAGGGGGAGTTAAATAATCTATGGCGTAGATAGACAGACAGACAGACAGATAGATAGGCAGGCAGGCAGGCGGGCAGATATTTTCGCAAATTCACAGATTATCAGGTCCAAGGGAAGTTTTCCCGCCGGGTTATATTTAGTCTGTTTGTGGTGTTGTGGTTGTCTCCAGAATGATACACCGGGCTGCATTACGTTAGTGGCCACAGTGTTCAGACAAAGTGTCCTGAACTGCTCACTGCTGCCGAGCACTGTGCTGAAAGGAACGGAGGTGCTCTTACACAGTGGCCTAAATGAGAAAATTGAGACCTATAGAGGTTAAATAAATTGTCACAGTCACAGTTTTCAGGTGGCCGAGCAGGGATTCAGCTGTAGATTACTGTTATGCCCAAGGCATGGTGTGAAGCACAATCCTCCCCCCCCCACCCCCCACCCCGTGGCTCAGACTAGGGAGGGACCGTGTCTGCCTGGAAGGGTAGAAAACAGGTCCCAGGGGAGGAGGGAGTTGAAACTGGTTATGAATGACAACTAGCTGTGAGGTATAGAAAGTTGAGGGCATTTTAGGCAAAAAGAACAGTAAATTTAAATGCCCAGAGGATGAGTAATTCGAACCTTGTGTGTACTGGCTTTTTCAGAGAGGATGAGTACAGGTAAGTGCTTTATCTCCCATCCTCATCTACAATGGGAGTGAAAATAAGATGTTCATCAATGGGAGGTTGTGAGAATCAAATTAGCAATATGAAGCTATTAGTGTTGATATTATTGTTACAACAGATAATAAATGAGGTGAAAGGAAATCAAGTGCCAGATTATATGGATACTTTACTGAAGAACTTCAGCTTTACCCAGAAGGAAATGGGAAGACAGTGAAGGGTGTTAAATAAAAATCAATACATTTGTATTTTTAAAAGATTACTCTAAACAATGTGTGGAGAATGAATCATCCAGGTGAGTGAGCCAGGTGCACACATACAAGCTAGTAAGCAAAAAAGACTCAATTAAAGCAGTAACTCAGAGGACAGAGAGGCATGCACTTGGTAGCATTTAGTCACTGAGCTACTGCAAGGGCTGAAGAGGTGGCATGAGATGTAAGAACAACCTATGGGGGTTCTCGACTTTCTGGATTGGGTGAAGGGATTAATGATGAAGGAGGGAAGAAAAAGCAAGTGAAGAGCGATCAGGGGGACAGCATAAGAAGGCAGGAGTCTGAGATACCTGCGAGCCAGACAGGTAGAGTAGGCCAGTCTGAGAGAGTTTGAGTCTGGACTCAGATTGAGGTGTAGACATCAGGAGATCTCTAGCAGTGGAAGCGTCAGGCTCAGATGAATGAGTGAAGAGTGGAAGAATGTAATGTGGCTGTAATATGGATGAAGATGGAGCCCCGGGAACCACGGTGGGAGGGGCAAGTAGAAGAGAAGCCAGCAAAGAATGATACACTGCAGCAACCAGATAGAGACAAAGGACCCATGAAGAGTGACACTCTTGAAACCCAAGGTTTAACAGAAATTGGAAAGGGCAGTAGTGTCTAATATTTCAGACAAGACTGGGAGTAAATATAAAATTAGGAGGTCATCAATAATTTCGGCAAAGTGGTTTCAATGGGGTAACGTTTTTGACAGCTGTATTTCAAAGGATTGAAGAATCAATAGGAGGTGAGGAAGAGTTGACATTAGGGGAAAAGGTAGAATATGCTTTCCAAAATGCTGCCTAGGAAACAATGAACATGTCAGTAGTTATAGGTGGAGCATAAAACCAATGACTTTTACTGGAGATAAACATTAAAAAGTTCTTAAAAATCAATACTATGAGGAACCAGTAGAAAATATATGAAAAATGCAACTCACAACATGTGAACAGTCAATAAACACACACACATATCCACACGAAATTCCTCTTTGTAAGCAATCTAAGAAATGGGAATTTAACAGTCTAGTATCAGTTCTATCCTCTTATATTGACACTTAGAACATACCAGTAGTAAGATACTTTGGTATGGCTGTCCTGGAGGGCAGTCTGGTTCTATGTATCTGAACCCTTAAATATGTCATACGATTTCTTCCTTAAATTTCATTTCCAAAAACTTACCTTAAAAAAGTATCTTGGATGTATAATATTCTTCTACCTAAAGTCTTGGCACAATATTATTTATCACAGTGAACAACAAAATGTAAAGCCTAGAATGATAACAATTTTTAAAAGAAAATATAGGAGAAATATATTAGGGATAGTTATGAAACCAAAACCAACCAAAATTTTTAATGGTGAGCTAGCGATATACTATTCAGGTAGCTATATGATAGTTTATATGCAGCGATTAAAATGAAATGCAGTTACATGATATATTAACTTAAAACACTGTTTTCAATTAAGCATGTATTATCTTCTTTTTATTTACAAATAAAACTATTACTCAATATTATACTTAAGAGTCTAGACAATGAAATTAAGCAAGAAAAAAAGTCAAATTGGAAAGGGCTAAGCAAAACTATTTATTCACAGATGATATGATTATCTAGATAGAGCCTATGGAATAGCCTAAAAGCTACAAGGACTAATGTGAATTTATCAAATCACAATATACAAGATCAATATATAAAAATCAAATGTTATTTCTATATACTAATAATAAACTATTGTAAATTAGGATTTTAAAAATAATAGGATGTTCAATAACATGAAAATTATTACTTAGGGATAAATCTGACAAAAGGTGTATAAGACCTTTTCATTTAAAGCAATAAAACATTGCTGAGGGAAAGTAGACTTAAACAAGTGGAAAAATCTACTGTATTAATTAATGAGTTGGGCGAGTCATATTTTGAAGAGGTCAATTCTCACCCGCAAATTTGGTTTATAGGCTTAAGACAATCCAGTAACAATTCCAGAAGATTTTTCCACCATAAATTACAAAAATAACATAAATTTCAAATAGAAATCAAGGAAATTAGAATAGCAAAATCAACTTTGAAAAAGAAGGACAAAGGAATAGCACCATCTGATTTAAAGTATTAAAATAAAGCTACAGGAATTAAGACAATATAGTGTTGCCAAGACTGACAAATAAATCAGAGACCAGAAGAGAGAATAGAGTCCAGAAGTAAACCAAAAAATCAAAACGCTGATCAAATGCAGAAGTGATAAGAATGTGGGCAATCTAGAACTCTCACACACTGCTGATGGAAATATAAAACAATATAACAACTTTGAAAAACAGTGTGGTGGCTTCTTAAAGTATTAAGCATAGACCTATGCAATAGAAAAAAAAATGTGTCTACACAAAGACTTGTACATGAAAGTTCATAGCAGCTCTATTTTTAATCTCCTAAAGTAGACACAACCCAAATGTTCTTCAGATAAATTGTGGTATAGCCATTCAATGGAATGCTATCAAAAAAAAAAGAAAAGAATATTAATAGATGGTACACTGAGTCATTCTCAAAATAATTATACTAAGTAAAAGAAACCAGAGCGAGGAAAAACATATGTCATATAATTCCATTCATATAAAACTCTGGAAAATCCATCCTAATCTACAGTGACAGAAAGCAAATCACTGGTTGTGTGGGGTTCAAACATAGAGATGAGGTGGAAAATACAAAAGGATAAGAGGAAACTTTCGGAGATGTTAGATATGTTTCTTGTCTCGATTGTGGTTATGGTTTCACAGATATATATGTCAATATTTGTCAATTCTTAGACTTTAAATATGTGCAGTATTTATGTCAAACATATCTCAAAATTGTTTTTAAGAACTGTGTAAACAGAAAACAGTTTAGGGCTAGACTCACCATTGTTCAGTTTTACCTTCTCATCAGTAATTATAATATAGAAGGCTCCCCATTACCTCTCCACTAGCTATCCCAGGCTGACCCCTTTTCCTATATGTATAAATGTACTGGGACATTACAAAAGGGAGTTTCAATTTTGGTTATACAGATAGATTCTGAGCAAGACATTGTGGTGCAAAAGGGACCCTCCCGCTGGGTAGCCAGTTGGATAAATCAATGGATGAAGATAATTCCAGTCCTCCTGGTTCTGCTTATAGGAGGAATGGTAGGCCTAGGACACAAGCACAGATAAATCAGAGGATTTAAAGGGCAGATCGCCTTTGAGAGGTCTTTGAGAGGGGACTTGGAGACTTGTGTAACTCCCATCTTTACAGTGTCCCTCAAAGTAGCCCTTTGTGAGATCCATCCTGCAAGTTCTTCCTAAGCACTGAAACAGCTGCCCACCAGAACAGCTTCTATGTGATGCTCATTGTCACCCAAGCTCCCAACATGGGAAAGTTTTCCCTCCTCCATCCATTCTCTGAGCTCTTCCTAGCACAAGAGGAACCTGCCCTTGTATTGTGCTAATTGTCGACTATACCCCATACGTCCCCACCTCTGTTCGACTAGCAAGTAGTACTCCAAAGAAATAAACATGCAAGGATTGATTCATTTTAAAATGGTCTAAATGTTTGCATTCCAGTATACTTTATGTGCGGATACAGAAAAGAAATGAACATAAACATAATGATTTGGTTTCTGTTTTACTTGTCTATATTTTATAAGTTTTCTATAGTGATATGCAATTAATAAAATAATTACTATAAAATAAAAACTAGGAAAGATTGAAGATTTTCATGTTGGAGGGAAAGGGCTATAGGGAGAGAGAAAAGTTAACATAAATGAAAAAGATATAATCAAAGAGTCATGGGGAATTTGAACAGTAAAGGGAAATGTTGTCCTCTTCGATAAGAGGGAAGGAAGTTAGAAGGGTGTGATGTAGTTATAAATATGTGTTTAGTCTAAGACAGGAAGGTACACATGACAGTATAAGACCCATTGTCAAGACTGCAGTCCTTTACCAACCCCTAGTGGGAAAAACTAGTCGCAGAGCCTACTCTCTCTCCAGTTCAACTTCCATACAGCTGCAAAAATGATCTTTTTAAAACCCTCGTAACCCAAGCTCCTTTCTACCTCAGTCCTTGGAGACTTGTTTAAACTTGGCCCAAATTCCAAACCTATGGCCTGGTATGATCTACATTTTGCAACTATTTTTGCAGGTGCCTACAGCTTATTTCCTCTAATTGTATATATTCTATCTATACCAGCTGTCCTATTTCTGTTCTTGTAAATTTAATCTCAGTCATCAGCCATTTGACAGATTTTATTCCAGACCCAATCATTTCAGCCTTTGGTGAGTTCAGAAGTGGAAGAGAAGTTCCATCATGAAAGCCTTCCACATTCTCCTCAGCTCCTCCCAGATGTTCCAAACCCTCCATCCACCCATCTCCTTAGAGCAAGTGACAACTCTTCCCATTGTTTCAAATAGATCAGCCACGTTCATGTCCCTTCCGGCCTTTTAGTCACCCCAACTTGTCATAAATTTCTTTTGAACAAATTCCATGATACAAACCTGGGAAAAACATCTTCTACTTCTCTCTGCACATTAATCCATCCATATCAATCCTGTGCCCCATATTTGCATGCTTTGTGTTAATAATCAAGATAATATATTATCTGGTTCTTCCCCTCATCCTCCCTCACCTCCTCCCCTTCCACCTTATGCTCATAATCTGAGTCTGTGCAGTTTTCTCAACAAATCTCCATTGCACACAACTCCATAAAATTTCACATAACCTAAACTCACCTTCTTCTCTTCCTGCCTTTTATCATAACCAGCTCAAGCACTGGAAGCCTTTTATGAACTTTGATAGAAAGGGGATAATTAAATGGGAAGATTAAATCTTCCTGCTCCGTTTTTTGATATGGATAACACCTCTTTGTTTTTTATAAGAACAAATTATTAGAATAATATTAGCTTGGTTTATCATTTAATTTCTGCCACTTTGCAGGGATTCAGTGGTACTAGAGAAATTGACGACTGAATCTGCAGTGGAGAAAGGTGTTTGTTATCGTAATTTTAATAACTGGGAATGAAAGACAGAGAAAGAAGTAAGGCTGGCTCATTTTTATTAGATTTCCAAAGAGACCAGGAGAAAATGCCAGACTGTTAAATAAGAACTTTAGAATAAGGGTCTCCCTGGTGGCGCAGAGGTTGGGCGCTGCGCTGTGGAGCTGTCGGCAGCGTCAATGCGAGTTCGACGCCCAGCCCGGGAGAATCCCACATGGTGCGGCAGACCTCTCCTGCCTCGCCCGCTGCTCCCCTCAGCAGTGTACTTCTGATCTGCCTGTTCTGCTCCCCACTCTGTCTCTGGTGAACCCTCTCGCCACCCCACGCCTCTGGCCTGTACCCCAGCTTGTATGTATAAATAAAAAAATCTTAAAAAAAAAAAAAGAACTTTAGAATAAGAGTTCCTCTCATATTCACTTCTCACTCTTAAGCTCTAGGAACTTTTGCACAGATTGCCAGAGAGCAGGCACATCTAAGGAGTCATCATAAAAAAACAAAAAGCAAACAAACAAACAAAAAAACCAACTCCTTGAAAAGTCTCCTGGAGATCCAGACAAATTGTTCTGGTGTCTTCTGAACTGAAATGAGTTTCTTAGCCACCCTAAAGCTTCCCATGGTTCGAAGCACCTTCCTCTGAAAGAGAGCAAACCTAGATTTGGGGGGATGGTATAGAGTAAGACAGTTTTCTTTCTAACAAAGCAAAATATTGGAATGCAGCCAACATTCACATGTAAACAGTCTTGAGTGTCATATATTCTCTCCCACCACCCACGGGAGCCTCGGCCTCTGGGATTTGGAATCCATTCTGAGTGGTGCAGAAGAGGAAATCTGGCCCCTTGTGGTTGGAGAGTCATTTTTTGTTTTCCAAACATGTCAAGCCCCCAAACCACAAGTTTCATTTCCAGCCTGTAGAGATTATTATGTATTCCCGCTTTTCCCTCTTTCTGTAAGAAGTTGATGTAATACCATTAAATCACTTCAACGGGGAGCAGAGTTTTTAATCTGGAAGATGTCTCTGGGCTCTTTCAGAATCCAGTGAAAATTATGGACCTAAGAAAATACACAGCTATGTACATAAAAATTATGGAATCTGCATATCTCTGGAGATTCTGAGAAATCTTGCACTTTTAAAAATAAGTCTTCAGTTTTAAGAACTAAGTTTTTAAGTTTAAGGACAGTTTTAAGTTTACTAAGGATCCTGTCCTTAAAGGCTGTCCCTAAAATAACAAAAACAACTTTAAAGAGAATATATTGAGCCAATTACTTATGCTTATTATCGAAGTGCTGATAAAACTGATTTTTAAATATATTAACTAAAAAGCTATTTGTTTTATTTATACTTGCATTATTATATCCAAAATCCAAATCATTTAGAGAGATTAAACCTCCATTGAGTGCCATTTAAGTTGTAATAGATTATACATTTATTCATCAGATTTATTTCAAATATTTATGTGTCTAGAAGACTGAGAGTAAAACAACAATGACAACATCAAAAGGAAAACCCACAACACCCAATCACATAATGCATGCTCATATGTGAGGCTGCTATTAAAGCAAATAGGCAATAGAATGCAATAAGTTTTTTTTTTTTTTTTTTTTTAGAAATTAAAACTCCCGATGTTTGTTTATTTTTCTTTTTATTTATACATACAAGCTGGGGTACAGGCCAGAGGCATGGGGCGGCAAGAGGGTCCACCAGAGACAGAGCAGGGAGCAGAACAGGCAGACCAGAAATACACTGCTGAGGGGAGCAGCGGGCGAGGCAGGAGAGGTCTGCCCCACCATGTGGGATTCTCCCCGGCCGGGCATCGAACCTGCGTCACCGCTGCCGACAGCTCCACAGCGCAGCGCTTAACCGCTGCGCCACTGGGGAGGCCCTGCAATAAGTTTTTTTTTTTTTTTTTGAATTTATACATACAAGTTGGGGTACAGGCCAGAGGCGTGGGGCGGTGAGAGGGTTCACCAGAGACAGAGCGGGTAGCAGAACAGGCAGACCAGAAATACACTGTTGAGGGGAGCAGCGGGCGAGGCAGGAGAGGTATGCCGCGCCATGTGGGATTCTCCCGGGCCAGGTGTCGAACTCGCGTCGCCACTGCCAACAACTCCACAGCGCAGCGCTTAACCGCTGCGCCACCGGGGAGGCCCTACAATAAGTTTTTTGACCCATGAAAATAATCAGCGAGGGTGGGGTCTCAGTAGAATTGGGCTTGCACTGTTGTACAACAGAGATTCCAAGGGAAACTTCTCTTCCTCTTTGCTGCCACCTAAAGGAATATTTTCGGAAGATAATTATACAACACATACACAGAGACACATAGACAAAAAGCGACAGAAGTGCTTATGAAATGAAAACAGAATATCTCTTGCTGACGGGCCATTATACAGTCCCTGTTCTAATAAATACACAAGATGACACTAATATAAACTTCAGGAAAGGATGAATCTTGACTATCTTGTTTCCTAACAGCTGAAAAAAATCTGATACATTGCAGTGCTTCAATAATTAGTTCCTGAATGAAAACCTCCACTTCTCAATTAAGCTATGGGAGGAAATCTAATAACTTATTATATTTCCCTGGGCAATTGAATTCAGTTCTCTGGGTTCAGTTTCTTCATCTAGAAAGTAAGAAGGTAAAACTGGGTCTTTTTTTTTTTTTTAATGTTAGCCACGGCACTTTATTTATTTATTTTTTTACATACAAGCTGGGGTACAGGCCAGAGGCATGGGGCGGCGAGAGGACAGAGTGGGGAGCAGAACAGGCAGATGAGAAGTACACAGCTGAGGGGAGCAGCGGGCAAGGCAGGAAAGGTCTGCCCCACCATGTGGGACTCTCCCCGGCTGGGCGTCGAACTCGTGGCCGCTACTGACAGCCCCACAACGCAGCGCTCAACCGCTGCGCCACCGGAGAGGCCCAAAACTGGGTCTTTTTAAAGTCTTCTAATACCCCCAGCTCTATGATTCTGCTAGTACACAAGCAATCTCTCCTAAACTAAAAGGCTTTAATCATTTTAGGTGCAAAGGTTGACCATTGACCTGTGTACACCCCGCATGCTCAATGGAGAGTGAGTGAAGAGGAAGGAGGGAGACTTACACAGCAGAAATGAACATAAAATGAACTTCTGAAGGAGAATATCATAGATGCCAGTGGCAATTCCAAAAGTCCTAGGCAAGGACTTAAGTCTGTTAAGAAAAGGGTATGTGCCATCTTACAGAAAGTAATCCAGTTATCATTCTTCTTTATTAAGTCAGTCATAATCCCCACGGACAGAGCACCAACAATTTTCACTGGTTCAGCATGCCCGAACCAATAATACACTGGTTTATCTTCCAGAATGTATAATATTTGTTACCATCACCTTCAAGAGAAAAGCAGATAATCAAATTTTGGTTTAAATAGTTTAAGAGAAACTTTATTGAAATGCATCTGCTAGCTAAATTTTTATTTGTGTTCTTATATAACGTTAATCAACCCAGATTTGGATGGGATTTTTCTTTGGAGGGTAGAGGGTTGACAGGCAAACATATGTCCACTCCTGTGATAAAATACCAGACATCAGACATTTAAGGAGGCATCAGCACCTCTTTAAAATATTTCCTGAAATTCTTCTTTCCTTAGGGAAGTCTCACACTGCAGCATAAATAAAATCACTTGGAGTGTTTATTAGGACTGCGGATTCTTGGGCTCATGGCCCCCAACCCGAATTTACCATTTCATCGCTTACTTTAACAGTTCCAATGCAGATGTGCCTAAGAGTGCCACAGAGTTTATCTTCCCCCTAGAAAGACCCACAAAATAAGGATTTGCTCATTTCTTACTTTTTTCCCTCAGATCTCCATGTGTGATATCTTTGCGCCCTCTAGTGGGTTATTTTACCCAGCAATTTATTTATTTTTTTCCTTTATTACTAATACCTTGCTCAAAACTTTCAGAAAATTCCATCTCTCATGACTTCCCCAAAGGAAACAAAGGGACATGAAGAAAAGGTTTATAAGAAAAATTATTTACTCTAACATTTCCTTCATATATATTTACATACACATTTGATATGTACATACATTTTATATGAGAAAAATGTCTAACCCTGATAAGACTGAAGATAATATTTCTAATAAGAATAAGTATACGAGGACATTTTAGTAACTTCAGATTTATGGCCAAATATCTTTAGACCTTTTATATTTGTAAGACTGATACTCCCACACATGGGTTTTCTAATAAATTCCTTCCAGCGCATCAATACAACTAGGACCTTCCTCATTACTCCTTCTAGGCATCTTCAGTACGAGTAGACTTTCTAATACCACCACATGCTGACTCCTGAAGTCTTTTCAAGACCCTGAAAGCTGTGGATGTGTGTTGCATTTGTAGCTTCTACTTCTCTGAAAAACTGCATTTAACGAAGCTGATGCCTCACGGTCACATTGCCCATGCTTTGTTTGCCCACAGATGTCAAGCAGGAAACATAAATGAGCAAAGTGGGTAGGGTGTAAACCAAGGAGAATAGTGGGGTCTAAGGCAGAGTGAGCTCATGACCTTTCAAGACTTTCCAAAAAAAAAATTTTTAAGACTATGACAGACCTAATAGAATATCTGTAAACCGTGTCAAACTGCTTCATAAACCAGCTCAGGACACCAGTTTACTCGAGGGCACACGATGTGCTCCCTACTTCTGGGAGTTATCTCATATAATTCTATCAGTTGCTCTATGGAAGAGATAGCCTCATTATCATACTTTTACAAATGAGGAAACTGAGTCTGAGGAGATTGGTGTCTCACCCAGTCAGCTGCCATTTCCTGCCCAGAACCCAAAAGCAGGTCAGCCTGACCTGAGTCTGTGTTTAGTCCTTTCTTCCAGTGCCTCTCTGAGCAGGCTGCCTCTTGCCTGTTCAACTTGACAGTGACATTATGCTCCACTCCTCCCCCAAACTGCAGACCCCCTACACTATACAGGTCCCCTGCTCTCTCTTGCCTTTGCAACTTCTTCAGTGTTCTCTTAGCCTCTGGTTGTACTGGAGTCTTTATATTTGGACAATTTCTCATCTGGTAGTTGACACCTTTGTCTGCAGTAGGACCAAGTCATATCCTTAGTAATTTGTTCCCCACATTGTAAAATAATGTGACATATCAATACATCTTTACTACTGCTGCTTTTAAATAAGTGAACCTTCTTTTTTAGAGTTTCAAACTGGTATTTTCTTGGTGCTTGTGTTTTTGTTATAAGTTAAATTTTCCCTCTTATAACACCTTCACTCTGCTACTTCACTGGGCTGTTCAAAATACTATTATAAATACAGTAAAGTAATGTGAGCTCTTCTCTGGAAAATATATTTCGATAGCCTTGAATTCTTGTCCTTTTAAGCAAACATTGAGTTATCATGCATAGAATTCCAGGTTCATCACCTCTTGAGGGAAAGAGGTATGTCTTCCACTCATCCATTCTGGGTAACTTTGGGGATTCTGCCATCACTAAGCTAGAATGGCAGCCCAGGACACATTTCTGAGTGGTTTTGTCTTCTCCTTGACTTAAAGAATAACCCCAATAAACCCCACACCCACATGAATGTTTTCAGTTTATTTCAGGTATTTGACTCCCTTTAACCATTTGTGAAACTGTCACCCATAACAGCATTTCTGTGGGAAGCTTTAACATAATATTTTGAATTGAGTTACCAAACAGAAAATGAAAAGTTACTAGGGCATAGATTACAACCTGTGATTTTTTTTTCCAATTCTAGCAGCAAAGAAGCTATCATTGTGCAGTCTTTTAAATAAGTCTACATAGTCTACACACTGTAATTCATCCACTTACCATTCTTTAAACAGAGGTAAGAAAAACAGACTGTGTTTCCCTGCTATGAGATTCAAACCCTGGAAGCAGTTCTACAGATTTTATTCTGTGAAAGCTGTTCCAATAAAAACAAGTTTGAATTTAGTTTACATAGGTAGGAACAGCAAGTCATTGACATTAACAATGTAATTCTTATTTGGAGGGGTTTCCAGTTCTAGGCTGTTCAGGAATAAAGCTATGCTCGGATTTAATGCCTTCCTTCTAAAGAATCCACTGCAGGAATGCAGAGGCTGGATAGCTATTGTTGAGATTTTTTTACCTTGCTGTTGGTCAGTAGAGGGGGTAAAAGACTGAGTTGGCACAAGGGGTTAAATCACAGTACTATGAAGCTATTGGCAATCACTGCAGCATGAGTTCAATCCTCAGTTAGGGAGCTGACTCACTTGGTGCAGCAGACCTCTACTGTCTCACCTGCTTCTCCTCATGTCTCGCACATGCTCCCCTCAGCAGTGTATTTCAGTCAATCTGCCTATTCTGCTCCCCACTCTATCTCTGGTGAATCCTCTCCCTCCCTCCCGCCCCAACACACACACCTCTGGCATACACACCAGCTGTACACACCATGCATAAATAAATAAATCTTTAAAAAAAGGCTGAGTTTACCTGCAGGTATCAGATATTGCATACATGCAGATGACTATTTCACTCATGCAGATGGCTTTACTCTCTTGCCTGCTAGATCACGGTGAGGGGGTGAGGATGCATCCCCCAGAAAACTTGATAAAATGTTCACATTAGCAGTGTCATTTTAAAAAGCCTCAAGAGGTCATATTTTTCTTCTGGTGTTCTTTAATCCATTTTTAAAAAGAAAGTCATTTACAGTGCAATACAAAATCCCTACAAACGGGTCTGTTAAAGTTTCAAGAGTTACTCATCAATGTTGAGTCTGTTGTTCAGTTGTCTCCCAAAGGCATAACTAGGAAAGTTATATTTTAATATGGTTGCATGTACCTAAACGCTAATTTGAAAAGTTGAAATTTAAAAATGAAATTTAAAAAAAAACAGTATGTTTTAGTGATTATTCAATCACTTCAAATCATTTTATTTCAAGCAAATGTGCTGATTTTGTGGCCCTTCACTCAACCTGAGATATTTACAATACAGTCCAGATCCAAACTGGTTGTTAGTTTCCTGGTACTGTTAGTTTATGACAATGGCCATTTCTAATATAAAACTCCCCTGAGATCACTGCCAAGTGTCATTCATGAGGACAATTGTTCTCAAAATTCAGCTTGCATCAGAATCTCCTGAGGGCACAGATTGCAGGGCCTGCCACCAGAATTTCTGATTCAGTTAAGCTATGCTATGGGATCCAAAATATGGCGTGTCTGATGTTAAAAGATAAACTGAGGTCTGTTAAAACTTGTAAGAATTTATTTGAGCTAAAAAAAATTATTTGAATAAGGAAGTGTCATTCCGGAAGTGGCTGGGGACACTACCCACTGTAGCCAGGGCAGAGACTTATCTAAAGTGCAGAAGCAAAGCAAGAAAATTCTGAATTGCCTATAGATTAAACCCTCCTCAGCAACATGAGATTGATTATACTTATACTTTGATTTCCCAACCTTGAAGCATTTATAGGCTGAGGTTTTGATTTGTTTACTAGGTTCTTATGTTAATTTCATTTAATATGAACAGGTCCCAGATTAATGCTAATGCTTTATTATTACACTGGTCAACATTGAGATCATTACTGACTTTAAAAGGTCCTAATCTGTAGTATCTTGGTGTGCTGAACATGAATATAACCCTGAAAATTTTTTATTAGCTCTCGTTTTAAAGATATTTCATGTAATTTTTTATATGTTTCACCGTGTAAATGTATCCAGTAGGACTGCAACTACATCCTGAATCAGCCTAGAATGATGTAATATTGCATCACATTGCATAATACCATCATACATGCATCATCCAGAGTTGATTGCATCATTTTCTGAGGCAATACAATACTACTGCCAGGCAGCTGCTGAAGTAAGCTGACGTCACCAGTGCACTCTAGAAAGCCCTGTCGGAAAGGTTGAGCATTGAAAATATTTCAGACTTTGTATGAGACAGTTTAAGCTACTGTTCCACAGAACTGTTCTTATTTTATCCATTTAGGCACAATACAGAACAGCATGCCTCAAAAGTGTGTTAATAGCATGGACAATTTCTGCTCTATTTGTGGGGAAGTGACATTTGCCAACCAGAAGAAATGTATCACTTCTCAAGTGAAAAAGGCTTATCGTCTTTACTTCGGTTGCAAGGTTGGTGACCAAGATAAGCCTTGGGCCCCACATATATGCTGTGCTACAGGTACAACACAGCTTTCACAGTGGTTCAGTGGCAAAAGACCATCAATGCTATTTGCAGTCCCCAAGGTGTGGAGAGAGCCAAGCAACCACATAAAAGACTGTTATTTCTGCTTGGTTCCTCCTCTTTCTGGTGGAATAATGAAGCAAAAGAAGTCGAGAATACTCTACCCAAACTTTCTGTCTGCATTGAGACCAGTTCCACATGTTGAGGGACTTCCTATTCCAGAACCTCCAGCAGAATATTCTCTTGGTTGATCTGATGAGGACGAGGGTGAGCCGACCTGTTCTTCTCCTGTTCCATCAGCATGCAGTGATCCAGATTTTCACTGTGGTGCATCATCAACCCCACACAGACTAACACAGGAAGAACTCAATGACCTGATTGGTGATTTGGACTTATCCAAGAACAAGGCAAAATTGCTAGGATCAAGCCTCCAACAATGGAATCTTCTAGAAGATGTCACAATGACTCTCTATCAAAAACGCCACCAGCACTTGGAGCCTTTCTTCAGAAAGGAAAGTACTCTGGTATTCTGTTCTGATATTGAGGGCCTCATGAATGCCTTATAAATCACTCATGACCCACAAGAATGGAGACTATTTCTAGATTCTTCAAAACTGAGTCTTAAGGCTGTACTTTTGCACAATGGGAACCGTCTTCTATCTATCCAGTAGTACATGCTGTCCACATGAAAGAGATATACGATAACTTAAAGCAGCTACTGAATTCCGTTGAGTATAACAAGTACAGCTGGCACATCTATGGTGATTTGAAGCTAGTTGCCTTTTTAATGGGACTTCAGCAGGGATATACAAAATACATGTGTTTCTTATGTGAGTGGGATGCCGAGCCAGTGAACTGCACTACTTGCGGAAGGAATGGCCTCGCAGACAAAATGTAATAGTTGGAGAGAATAACCAGCACCCAGCCCTGGTCGAGGCTCACAAAATCCTGCTACCACCCCTTCACATCAAACTATGTTTGATGAAGAATTTCGTGAAAGCCATGGACCGGACCTCGCCAGCTTTCCAATACCTGCATGAAAAATTTCCTCGACTCAGTGACGCAAAGATTAAAGCGGGAGGTTTTATGGGCCCTCAGATTCGAGAACTCTTCAAAAATGACCAGTTCAACAACTTGCTGCAGGGTGATGCAAAACAAGCATGGAATGCTTTTCGCCTGGTGTCTACAAACTTTCTTGGGAATGTGAGGGCAGAAAACTACAAGGAGCTAGTAGAAGACATGCTCATGCATTATCAGAAACCAGGCTGCAATATGTCTCTAAAGATCCACTTCCTTCATTCCCGTCTGGATTTCTTCCCTGAAAACTGTGGTATGGTTAGTGAAGAACATGGAGAACGTTTCCATCAAGATATCGAATCAATGGAACAAAGATGCCAGGGAAAATGGTCCACTACGATGCTGGCTGACTACTGCTGGGCACTCCCCAGAGATGCTCCTGAACAGCTGTACAAGAGACAAGTGAAGAAATCTAAGAAGTAGTCTGTGACTTGATTTTTTACAGGTATTAACATAGGCCTATTACTATTGGCATGCATTTCCTGATGTAAACATCCATTTATTGCAGATTACAAAAAACTAGAGCCAAAATTAGAATTTGACTTTCAGATTCGTGTTGAGCACAAATTGAAAGGAAATGACTAATTTTGTTTCAGTAACATGACTTTTGTAAAAATTTGTTGACCATTGTTATCATTGTTGTTGTTGAGGTAACATTGATTTACAACACTCTACGTGATTCAAAAATGTAAGATTATACCTCTTCAGGTGCAAGTCACACACTCCAGCTACCCATGCTAATGCTTTTGGGGAACACTCTTTAAGAACCAGTGCCCCAGGGCCTCCCTGGCGGCACAACGAGTTGAATGCCTTGAATGCAGCACTATGAAGCTCTCTGCAGCTGCTACAGCACAAGTTTGATAATCAGCCAGGGAGATTCCCACACAGCGCAGCAGACCTCTCCTGCCTCACCCGCTGCTCCCCTCAGCAGTGTACTTCAGTCGATCTGCCTCTTCTGCTCCCCACTCTGTCTCTGGTGAATCTTCTCACCACTCCACGCCTCTGGCCTACACCCCAGCTTGTATGTATAAATAAATAAATCTTAAAAAAAAAAAAAGAACCAGCTCCCCAGACCAGCTGCCCTCTAGAAATGTCATTAATATTTTTGCTGGGTTTTCTTTCTATCCTGTAGTACAATAGACTTTAGAAAGGCCTGTAGATAACATAAAAAAAAAAAAACCCTCTAGATTTGCTGTTCTGGGAATAATTTTCATTCATATGTGGTAGAGTCCTGCAGTATTATGATAAGCAGAGTCAGGACATTATAAACAGTTAAAATGTGACTTTGCATTACCTTGGGCAGCTGAACTGATGGGGAACTCCTGGGTCTGGCTGGACTTGCAAAAATAATCTGCGTAATGCTAGCTACCATTTGGGCCTGGTGCCACCTCATGATATTATAGTTATTTGCTTTTTCATTATGTTTGCTGATAATTTTGTTGTATGGGCGTTAGAAAATATAGTGGAGCTGTGACGAGGGAAAAAGCGAGATGCACTTGGTAAAGAAGCCTCTATGACATGTATGTTGATAATGTGTAAATAACCAGCCTTTATTCTTCATTGGTATAAAAATTTAAGCGGCATTCTCATTAGGTTGTATTTTCGAATTTGCATTTTAGGACAGAATACAAATAAAGCAATTTGAATTAGAAAAGCTGCACAGTGTGATTTAGCTAGAGCAAATAGGAGATTTTACAGGCACAGTTTGCATCAATTTATACTCCAATTTGAAAGTCTTTTCAGAAAAACCTAGCAGCCGCTTTCTAAGTGAATAACAGAGTTCTTGTTCAACTCTCTCTTCTGTTGAGTGTTTACTCAAGAGACCAAAGAACAAAAAGAATAAAACAGACACCAGGGAACCCGTATAGTCCAACAAAATCCAAAACCACTACTTAGGAGTTGCTAAGGTTTTGTGAAACAGGTTTTGTCAACCTTAGCTTCTCCTGAATTTCGAAGGTGTAAACAAGAATGTGAACTGCCGAGGAGCAGTTGGGGGAGTTGGCAGAGCCAGTGTCATTTCCACCAGCTTCATGGAGACCACTTGCAGAGACGTGTGTGGGCTTCTTGCTGAGCACTGACACTTGACTCAGGTCTGAATAAGCTAAAGAGGAGAGGTGGTGGTCTTGCACAAGGGTCCGGGTGATGCTGGCACTGCTGCTGTTGAGCCCCCCATCCGGCTCCCCTATGTGACACCCACCTCTAGAGGCATCACAGTGGAGACATAGTAGGTGTGCCTGGTTGTGTGGGCACAGCCACATGCTATTGATAAAACTGCTCTTTATCAAAATGTTGTGCTTTGTGCAGATTATCATTGTCCTATCAAAATCTCTTGTGAACTGGCACTGCATTTCAGCATCACAAATTTTGAATTAAGACCCTTTATGAGGGGCCTCCCTGGTGGCGCAGCGGTTAAGCGCTGCACTGTGGAACTGTCAGCAGTGCGCAATGCGAGTTCGACGCCCAGCCGGGGAGAATCCCACATGGTGGGGCAGACCTCTCCTGCCTCGCCCTCTGCTCCCCTCAGCAGTGTATTTCTGATCTGCCTGTTCTGCTCCCCACTCTGTCTCTGGTGAACCCTCTCGCTGCCCCATGCCTCTGGCCTGTACCCCAGCTTGTATGTATAAATAAACATTAAAAAAAAAGGACCCTTTATGAGGACATGAAAACATTAATTCAGAAGGAAACTTGCACTCCTGTGTTCATTGCAGCACTGTTTCCAATAGCTAAGATATGGAAATAACCTAAATGCCCAAAAACCGATGACTGGATCAAGAAGATGTGGTATATATACACAATGGAATACTACTCAGCAATCAAAAAAGATAATCTTATGCCATTCACAGCAACATAGATGGAGCTGGAAGAGATTGTGCCTATTAAAATAAGTTAGAAGTAAAAAGAAAAATATTAGATAGTTGCACTTATAGAAGGAACATAGGGAAACCATCTAAGGGATAGGAAAAAAAAAAGACAAAACTAGCAGTCAAACTATAAATTGGAGACATTCAGTAGGGGAGGAGGGAGGAGAGGGATCAAAAAGGGAGGGAAGAGGGCCTCCCTGGTGGCACAGAGGTTAAGCGCTGAGCTGTGGAGCTATCAGCGGCTACCCGAGTTCGACTTCTGACGGGGGAGATTCCCACATGGCGCAGCAGACCTCTCCTGCCTCGCCCGCTGCTCCCCTCAGCAGTGTATTTCCATCGATCTGCCTGTTCTGCTCCCCACTGTGTCTCTGGTGAAACCTCTTGCCACCCCACGCCTCTGGCCTGTACGCCAGCTTGTATGCATAAATAAATAAATGTTTAGGTGGAAAAAAAAACAGGGAAGAGCATAAGAGCCTATGGTAACAGTTCACGGATGTCTTGGTGGTGGGAATTATATGGGAACAACACCTGAGAGGAGAAATCAAACATTGTACAAAAATGAACAACGATGTAAAATACATAAATAAATATGAAAAAAAAAATGAGAGTTTTGATGAAATTAAATTTCTATTCTTGCTTCATCAATCCATTCCTCACTATGAAAGTTTGAAAAATGTATTCAAAGTTTGTATAAAGACTTAAAAATAAATGGATATGTGTGAACCACATTTTATAAAATATGTTGATTTTGCTGGTGCCTCAGCCTGATTATTATGTGCAGTGATGTGATCATTAGCTAGAGGGCACTGTGGTATTACATTTACTTGTGTGCTGGCTAGAGATTTTTTTTGAATGGTGCCTGTAAGAATTTATAAAGGAAAGTGAGAAAGCGCAATGGTCTCTTTACACTTCACTTCTCCTTAAAATGCTATGAAATTAGGAAGTGACAATTTCAGAGCTTCCATTGTCTGGAATTACAAGGCATTTACAAATGATTTGGTGCTTTCCTGTCAGCCCACTGATATTTTCCTACTTGAGGCTCAATAATTTTAAAGGATGTGTTTCAGCTATTTCATCAAATTGCCCCTTAGATTTAAGTAGTACCAACTTTGAGGGGTTTTTTTAATGTTCTATAATTGATGGTTGATTTGGTAAGAATATTTTTCAGTGAAGGCACTTTAATCCAATTGGAACATAGGAATTTGAATATGTAAAGCTGCTTTTCTATGCTATCCTGCACTTTTTATTTGGCCCTATGTACATTGAGGTAATATAAGAAATATTTATTAAGTTACCAAATATTATTTTCAAATTATAATATTCTATTTCATAATTATACATGTCATTCTGATTTCTATCAATAAATCAGTAACAAAATTTTAAATATCAATGTCTCACAAATATGATGTGAAGTGTTATAAAAACCAAAATACACATAGTAAAATCTTCCAATTCAATATCGATTAATCAAAAACAAAGCCTAGATTGAAGCATCTGTCTTTCCCTACCTGTGTTACTGAGATTTCTCCATCGTTTACTTGCAATAATATATGAGATATAGCTTAATGAAAAAGAAAGTAGAAAATTAAGTGTAAAGTGTTAATTCTAACAGACTCCTATAAGGAACTGCCTCATGATTGGCCCTTCGAGAATGGATGGTGTTTGCAAATAATTTTTTTTTCACTAAAATGTATAAAAAGCTTTCTGGAACATCAAGATCAGATTTTAAGTTCTGTGTTCTCTCACAATTGAAATTATAGAATCTTAATTGTCAGACGGGAGGGAAAGTTAGGAAGTATCTATTTGATTCTTTAATTGGGAATTACACTTGAGAGCAAACAGCAGAATCCTGAGAAACAATGGCTTAGACAGGTTTCATTTTCCTCATATAGAAGAAGGCATCCAGAGGTGAGCTCTTGCTGTTTCGGCTGAGGACTCTCCAGTTCTCAAAACTTTTCCATGAAGTTGCATGATGACTGTTGGGACTCAAAGAAGAAAAACAAAGAAGAGAAAAGGAAGGAAAGAAGGAAGGGCAAGTCCTGTGTCAGGAAGGCAAAATCTCAATATGCCAGTGGGTAGTGCCCACAACCCACTGGTGGAAAAACGGTGTGGCCAGCTTTGCCCCGGAAGGTTTTTATCAGTGCATGATGCCTGCGCTAATAATCTGTCAGAAGGGAAGAAGAGTTGGGAACTCTTGACAGAAATGTCAAAGCCTCTGCCACAAACTGCCGCTTATGAAGATGAGGCAGCTGGGGCTGCAAAGATGAAGATGCTTCACCCATGTCGCAAAGCCTGGACTTCATGGGCATCATGTGCACCCTCTGGCGTTCAGCAACGTGCACATGGACTGACATGCATGTGTAGGTGGGCGTGGAGTGGGCTAGAAGAGGGTTCTGAAGCTCTACAGATTTTGTTTTAGCCAAGAGCATAATAATGTGACTGTTGTAAAGAATCATGGATTATCAAAAGTGTGGAACATCAGGTCACTTCTAACAAGATTACAGAAGTGATCTAGTAAGATCTAAGAAGACCACATTTCCCATGGAAATAATGCAAAGGAAAATAAAAACACAATCTCAACATAGAAATGAAGTAACAGCTAATTGTCGAGATTTTAAAATTTCATTTGAGAGTCTGTTTCTTCAAATAATGGACACCTTCCTTCACAGGAGACTAAAGTTACTACTGTAAAAAGTGGGTTCCTCTTTGTCTCTCAGGCTGTAGGAGCAACTCAACTTTCTGAGAATTGTGACCAAGGGAAAATGATTGTGATTTGTAATGTCACTCTCGGGGCAGCAGCAAATCAAGATTGCTCTAAATTCCAGTTTTTCTGCCCCCATTCAGATGATAAATGTGTCTTAGGAGAAGAGTAGTGAACAGATGATGACATTCTTTTGAACCTATTATTTAACCACTCAAACACTGATTAAATGTCTACATTCAGGAATGCAACACTGTATCAGGTTATGTATTAATCCAAGAAGAGCTTACTTATTACTATTTATAACCGAGTATTACAGAGATGCCATATGCAAAATTCCAAAAGGAAATATCTTAAAATTGTACAATATTAAAACTTTTCTGGTTATTTTACAAATGAGAGAACTGCAGACTGGCAAAATAAATGATTTGATGGAATTCATTTGGAGACTAGACAATTCCATTTTCTTTTCAATATATGGTTAAGTTAGGTATAACTTGCAGGTAATGACTTCATATCTTTCCAAACATGAAGTCTTATTTGGATATTATACTGTCTTCTGCAAAGACTTAATACTTTTTTTGCATTCATGTTCTACATCTGGGATATAAAAGGGAAACAGAATGTCCTAATCAGAAATTCAGTTACGTGTGATTCATTTCTGATTGCAGTGGGAGAAACTACAGATGACCACGAGTGAAAGGAGAAAAATATTCTGCTCTGTCACCTTCCACGTCATCGCCATTACCTGTGTGGTTTGGTCTTTGTATGTTTTAATAGATCGGACTGCGGAGGAGATCAAGCAAGGCAATGACAATGGTAAGAGACCAGGTTTCTCTTTTCTTCTTTCCTGTCTTAGATTCTCTGATGATATCAGGAGGTAGATAGTAAAGCTCTTTACCCACCTAACACCTTACATTTTTGCATTAGCAAAAATCAGTCCTGGCAGCTGAATCTTCTCCAATTATGTTATTGATTAATACACTGACTCCAAATCATGGATTTGGGGACCCAAGTGAAACCAAGACATATCAAGTCTTTGTAAAACTCAGGGAGAAATATATAGATATATACACCGCTTCAGGCTCTTCAGGAACTTGATAAGGATTAGGTCTGCCTGAAGTGAAAAGGTAAACAGTTGTGAAAATGGAAGGATTTTATTTAATTCACCCTAGTTATTGTTTCTTTTAAAACAGGAATAGGATGATACTCTATAGAGAACTTGTCGTGGCTCACACTATACAATTTGATTGTGTGGATTAAGACTGTGGTTTGAAATTGAAACCATGCTGTTTGATTGTGAAGGATGATATTAAGTCTGTAAAGGAAGATGTTCTAGACTGATTAAGGCATGGTCTGATATGTAAAATAGGTCATTTTAAACGTAAGGAAAAATATGTTAACTTCACTTCTGAAGCTACCAAGCTCCATATCTCATCAGTCTCTATCAGCTTTCACATATAACCCAAGTTATAGCTGGTAAAACACTGAGCCATCTCCTCCTAAAATCCCCCACCCTCCCCCACCCCCTCAAAATTAAACCACTGATGAATTTGAAAGGAGAAATTGTTTAGATAACACTGTAAATTTCTGTAATTGTAAACTTATGAAGTGTTTTTACCTTTTCTCCGAAAGGGAAAATGAATGAAGGAAATATGAGAGGAAGTGAGGGAAATAAGGATGAAGGAAAAAAAAACTTTAAAAAGGAAAGGTTTGCTCAGTGTTTATTCCGCGCCACAGATGAATAGGTGTTGCATTCTCGCTCTTGCCCTCATGGGGGCAGCAGCGTTCACTGGCATGTGCAACGTGGGCTTTACAAAAGCAGAGAGAGACTTCAGGACAAAGAGAGTCCACCAGGACTGGCCAGAGGGAGAGGACAGACTTTAAAGGGAAGAAGGCAGAGATGGTGACAAAGGTGCAAACCCTGTAAAGGTGCAGAGTCCCCTTCTGACTGAGAATAAAAGCTCTGCTGTTTAAAATCTAAGGGTTAAAATAACAAAGTGAGGTTTTGGTGTTGTTTTTTGGTCCAATATTAACTCATTTATATACAATTTATACTGAACTACATTTTATTAGGATTTATTTTTATTTATTTATGTATACAAGAACTAGGGTGTAGGCCAGAGGTGGCGGGGGGAGGATGAGAGGATTCACCAGAGACAGAGTGGGGAGCAGAACAGGCAGATTGACTGAAATACACTGCTGAGGGGAACAGCAGGTGAAACAGGAGGGGTCTGCTGCGCCATTGCAGGGTAAACAATAGAGTCATCAGGTTTTTCCGCCCCTCCCTCAATGACAGACCTCTGCAGGCCTATACTCATCCCTGATGGTGGGGCACCTGGAGTAGGGTGTGGGCATGTGTGAGTGGGCACACACTGATCCAGAGACTGGGCTTATACGCAATGGCAGCAGCAGCAGCAGAAGCGGCAGCAGCAGAGAATAGAGCATGGAGCAGAGGACCATTTGGCAGGGTGCAGTAGAGAGGCCATGAGAGAATGCCTGAGAGCCTGAGAGAGTAAAGATTCGCCAGCAGGTCTCCCAGCCCCCCGGCCCCATTGCCTGCCCTGTACCTGGTGCCTCTGTACAAGAGACCATTTAAATCCTAAAAAGCCACCGAGGGCTCCAGAACTCCCTCCCTTTAGACCTGTTTGCACAGCCCCATGGAGAACCTGTGCTCCTAGTGTCTTCCTGCCTCTGCAATTGGCGTAGTCGGCAGATAATTCAACACAGATGGATATGGGGCCCTCCGAAGACCCCAGGAGGGACTGAGGGGTGGCGGGCCATGCGCATGTAGTGTTTGGTGGCAGACGACTTCCGTGAGGGCACCTTTTTAGAGGTGGCCTGAGGAGGATGAGTCTCCGGTGCAAGTGGGGAGGACTGCACACAGTGAGGAAGGCATTGGAAGGACACAGTGCCTGCTTAGAGGCAGGACTGGGGGTTGAGTGTTCGCTCACAGCTCTGCAAATGGAATCCAGACAACACTGGAGATACCACAGTTGCACAGGAGGTGAACAAGGTCCGGGAACTGCAGGACAAGACCTCAAGTTGAGGAGAAAGCCTGAGCGGACCAACCCACTACTCTATGCAGCAAGACTCATCAGGATGAAAGAGTAAAGAACTGATGGACTAACAGTCCCACCCAGAAGGTGGCTGTTATGACTATGGGACCCTGGGGATGGATGGTATCTTTTGTAACACCAGAGGAGATGGGAATCAGAGGGTGGCCAGTGGGCCTTGGTGGCCAAAATTAGCCTGTGCACTGCCTGGCATTCCCAGGGCCGCAGCCCAGAGAGACAGTGGCCAGAGTAGAGGATGGGGCAGGCATGAGAGCAGCCCAAGATTGGCTGAGGGCGATAGCCCTCGCCAAGTTCTCTGCAGCCAGGCAGAGGAAAAGCCAATTTAAGACAAAAGCTGGTACCAAGGTTGGGAAGCCCTGAGTGGTTAATAAGAGGCTGAAAGTTTGTTAAAGGCCCGTGAGTCTCTTAAAATCCCCTGTGAGTGGTACCCTGTTCATTATTGAATAAGGGTGAGGTGCTGAGGAACCCTTCCTGCCTCAGATGCCTCTGGAGTGAGTCCTTTTCTCTCCTCTCCCCCTTTCCCTGTTTACATACAAACTGTCCTGTTTTTCACTTGAATACTGCGACAGCTTCTCAGTTAGACTGTCTCCAGTTTTGCCCACTTTCAACCTTTGCTCAATAAAGAAATCACAGCAAATTTACAAAAATACCAGTCCAGTCATTGCCTAACCCCATTTTGTCATTATTCTTTACTCTTAAATTAGGTCCCCAAATGCTCAGACTCTGCTGCCCCCATGACCAGGCTGAAGGCAATTATGCTGACCTTTCACCTAGCCCCCCAGCCTTGCTTCCAGCCCCTGCTCAGTTTTTCTCTATGTAAATCTTTTCCCCCCATCTTCTCTGGTCCACCACCACACACCACATCAACACCTATATTCTCACACACCTCCCTAGCCCGTATTTGCACTTTACATTAAACATCACTCTCTCTACAAAATCTCATTCAACTCCCCAAACTGGAATAGTTGTTTCTCAAAAGGTAGTTCCCAGATCAGCAGCACCCACATGACCAGGGCACTTGTTAGAAATATGAGTACTCCGCCTCCCCTACCCGGAAATTCTGAGGCTGGAGCCCAGCAGTTCGGGCTCAGGAAACCGGCGGGTGGTCCTGGTACCCTCCGAGTTTTAAGATCAACTGACCTACCATGTGTTTCCACAGCAGCCCCTTTACCTCCCCGGCCCATCGTGCCTCCCCGTTTGCTGCACATTCTACTTGCCCGAGGAATTTCTATCCCACTGTGAAGCCTCCGTTTTACCCCCCCCCCCAAGATTTAGATTTCATTACCCCTTGTGAGTCCATCATAGAGTCGTGTTGAGAAGCTCTGCCGTACTAGCAGTCTCACCCCACAGATTTGCCATGGTTCATGTAATTCTGTCTTCTCTCAAAAGACTCAGTTCAAACCCGGTGGCACATGTCTCCTGCTCCCCAGCACCGACCACTGAGCTTTGTGCCCGAGGTCCACGTGTGGTCCAGTGCACGATGGAGCACGAATGCCAAAGTATGAGTACTTCCTACCCAAGCTTGGCCATCTTTTATTTTCTTTTAGTTCAAAACATTTTTTCCTTTCTCAATTCTGGTGATGAAGTTTTCAGATGACAGCTTCCCAGTGGACTCAGAAAATCCCAGTCAGATTTCCCAGTAGAAAAGCTTGCATGATAATCAAAGGTCAGCTTTCTACTAGATACAAGACAGATACAGATGGTCAAGGGTCAGCTTCCTACCATACACCTTTTAATATTAGTATTAGTTTGTTGGGGACTCCCTGGTGGCACAAGGGGTTAGTTACGTCTCAACACTTTGAAGCCAGTAGCAGCCACTGGCAGCACAAGTTCGATCCCCGGCCAGGGAGCTTTTCACATGGCACGGCAGACCCCTCCTGTCTCACCCGCTACTCCCCTCAGCGGTGTATTTCAGTAGTTCCACCTGCTCTGCTCCCCACTCTCTCTGGTGAATCATCTCACCCTCCCCACACCTCTGGCCTATACCCCAGCCCTTGTATGCATAAATAAATATATTTTTAATTAGTATTAGTTTCTTAAAAGCAAATGAAAACGAGATATCTTTTATCTTTGGTGTTTAGAGCTATTGAATTAGGAGGCAAGATACTTACCAAGAGCAGTACCTGTGTCTGTTCCCTCAAAGCGACTTGGCAGTGGGACAGCTCATAAATTGGTAACTTCAAATGGAAACTATTGTGACATTTTTATATTCCAATTATGTTTAAAAGCTGATCTCCCACAGTACACATTTACAGCAGTATGGGCATCTGGATGAGCTGTTATTATTTTTATCTTCCCTTTGTATTGGGACTGTGAGTGATGATCCTGAACTTACTTTTAAAGTTGCTAGGAAGATTGATTAATTTAAAAGTCAAACTGTTATATACCCAAATTAAAAACCTTCAAAAATATGTGAAGAGGAACAAATTGCTCTTCCTCAACCAGAATTGAAGTTGAATGTAAAACAGCATAATCTTTTGAACATCAGTAACTATTCCATTGAAAAAAATTCTTCATATATCATTAAATTGTGGTTCTTTAAGAAAAAACTTGTGTGATGCCTCAAAGACCTCGCTCACTGCTCTTTCTTTCTTTCTCTCTGACACCAGAGATGACCCCAAAAAATCAAGTATACGGTATTTGAAATTTTAACACCTAAGTTACCCAAATTGCCAATTCCTATTTGGGGTAGAATTGTTCTTCCTGCCTTATCTTTCCGTATTCCAGAAAATGTTTTGGCATACAGCTTGTGTGTTGAAAACAAAACAGAAAAATATAGACCAAGAAAACATGAGAAAAATTTATCTACCTAGGAAGGGGACTATAGATTCAGAGTTTAATGTGGCCCCAGGATTATGAATTCCCCAGGGGAGACTCACCTAACAAGCCAATTTTGTTTCCATGCTTGACTCTCCTGTAAACTTCTAAGAATCTCCAGGGCAGGGGTTATGGTTCATTATTCAGAGCCCACTTGGTATTGGTAGAAACTCAAAAAAATTTGTTGACTGTGGCTTTAGGTAAGAACTCTGTGCAGAACTTCTGAATTGTTAACATCTGCCTAAAGTATGTGTTAAAAATCATTTCCTTCCAACACATATATTTTCATTTTCAGCAATGTTATTTAAACATTCCTTTGGAAAGTAATTACACTGTGATTACTTTAATAATCCAAGTATGATGAACACTCACTGGGGCTAGTCGTCAGAGAAGGCCAGGGTTCTAATTGTGCTTGGACACTTGCTGGTCATCTTGAAAACAGTAATCATTCTGAATCTCAGTTTACTCATTGTAAAACTAAGTTGGACTAAATATCCTTCAGAGGTTCTTTCTAGGATTCATTTTTCAAAGAGTTCATGAATTTGACATTGTAGCATATAACTGAAGCATTGTGTTTATACAAATGCTGCTCTTTCATTGTACATATTTACTCACAATATTACCATTTAAACCAGTGTAGAAGTTATAAATGTGTGAAAGTTTATTTTTTAAATGATTTTTAAATTAAACACTGAAGGGGAAAACCACTTCCCCAGCCCCACCACTCATCCATCCCTTTACATAAGCACACTTTGTAATGCTGTATAACCTTAAGCACCCAGCCAAAAATATCACAATTTTCCAATGAGATGCTTTTTCTAAATATACATTGTCCCTGCAGCTGTTAAATGAGGCAGGTTCTCTTCTGCTGTTTGGGGATTTAAAAAGGCTAAAAAGACACACTCCAGGTGTCTCTGTCATATGATTTGCTACGTAAGATATGCAGAATACTCCAAGAACCCAAATTTAAAAGCTGGAAGAGACCTTAGAGATCAATGTTTTAAAGATGAGGAAATAAGTAATTTTATCTTCAAGTATATTATAGCACCCACCTGGGACTTTCTGGTTTATTCACTTCTACTTGAAGAGAAAGCGGAAAAGCACGATTTTACAGGTGGCCTAGACATGTGCGGAGAGAGATGAGGCATTACCTGTGGCATTACCAAGGAAGTGTATTTTCAGAGAAACATTATTGGTGGGAAGTAAATGAGTTTGAGAGAGGTCAACAGATATATCTCAGTTTATAAGCCACTGTCATACTTGAAAGTTTGGCATAAATGTTTCCTAACAAATATAATTCACATAGTTTCCACTTAAGCACTTCGGGATTTTTTTTTTTTTTTTTTTAATTTTTGGTGAGATTTTTTCAGCTTCACCCCATGAAAGAAATTGCAGTAGCAATTCACACATATAAACAATTCACACGTATAAGTGAAGACAGAATCCTTTGGGTTGCACAAAAGAGCCACAAGAACCAAGATTTTTACCTTTCCTTCATCCCACCACTTCTCCTTATTGTGACCATTCTTTCCTCTACACAGAAGACAGCACAGAGCTGACTAGTCCAATAAAATTGAACATGAAACCAGTTTTCTAAGCTTCACTAAAAGTACACAAATACAATGAAAACATTCTTGAAAAATCCATTTAGCCCCATTTTAGAATCTCCTCTCAAGAAGCCCTAATAGCGAGTTTTCCAAGGTAAAATCCTCATAAGTGCTCAATAATTTTTTTTGTTTGCTTGTTTTTTTGTTCTTTTTTTTTAGAAAACAAAAATCTTGGGGCTCCCTGATGGTGTAGAGGTTAAGTCTTAGCACTGTCACCTCTGCAGCTTGTGTTTGATGCCCACCAGGGAGCTAACCCACATGGCTCAATAAAACTCTCCTGTCTCGCCCTCTGCTTCCCTCAGCAGTATATATCAGTCAGTCCGCCTGTTCTGCTCCCCACGCTATCTCTGCTGAATCCTTTCACCCCCTGCACCTCTGGCCTGCACCCCAGTTTTTCTACACAAAATTAAATAAATAAATCTTTTAAAAAAGAAAACAAAACTCTTGTCCACTTAATTAAAGGCAAAGAGAAAGATCAGACTATCTCTGAAAGAAAGTGGCTATTTAGACAATGAGCTTGCACTCATTTTGGATGTGGGGCTGGAGGGATTCTCTGTACTTTAAGCTATGTCTAAGAATTTAGTGGCAGCTTTGATTTCCCAGGACATTTAGAGGAAGAATAACTTGAGCAAAGAAAATTGAGGAAGAGATACCTTGTGAAAGAAAATAGAGGGTCAGCTTGTGTTTCCCAGAACTGGTGAAGAAAATGGCAGCTAGTCAGTCCTGGCCCAGATTCTCATGTGCTTTATGGATTCTGGTCACTATTTCTGTGTGGAGAGGTGGATCAAGAGTAGAATCTCCTTTAGAAGGAAGATGTTTTCCACCAAAGAAAGCAAAGCTTCACTAGCAAGCAAAAAGAGACTGTCACCTCTGGTATATTGAAAAGACTGGGGGAAAAAAAAAAAAGACTGTGGCAGTGCAATCAAATCAGAAATTCAAAAGCTTTATTCATCCTTGAACTATCTGTTGAACAAAGCCCTGTAGAAACAAAGACTAACCAGATAGAATTTCTGTGTTTGTCACAGACATGGCAGGGCAAAGAAAAACATGGCTATGTTAGAAAGTGAATTTATTCCACAAGAGATAGAAATAACTTTTCCTATAGAAGAATAGTCAAGTTTGTTTCCAGCTAGAAATTACTACTGAGTTGGGTTTTGTGAGACAAGTAGACATACAGAAATAGGGAAGAAAATGGAGGGAGATTAAATATCATGGATAGAGGCACAGAAATGGAAAACCTCCAGGTACTTAGGAGGAACAGTTGGTACTTTGATTTAGTAAGCAGAGGGAAAATGTATATGAAATATACGGGGATTTCCCTAAGAATGGAAAAGAAAGCATCTCCAGCCTGTCTGTGGCTGAAAGCTTTTTAAACATACAGAAACGTCTGCTCAATTTTACAGCCAACAGCAAAAATTCTTCTAAATGTGAGGAACTCCAAGATACCTCATTTGCATACTAAATCCTCCCTAGTTTCCGAATAAAGAAGCTCCAGCGCTTGTGTTCTACAACAGGGATTCTCAGTCTCAGTACTACTGTCACTTGGACTAGAGGCTTCTAACTAGCTTTCCTATACATGGTAGATGTTAACCCAGCATCTTTGGCTCCAACTTACTGAAAGACAGTGCCACCCCACTCCAGCCCCAGGTGTGACAGTCAACAACAACTCCAGAAGTTGCCAAGTGTCCCGAGGTACAAAACTACTCCCACTTGCGAACCTCTGGTCTAGCCTGAGCAGTATATCAGGTGATTGTTCTTGCACAGACAGAAAATGGTGGGTACCAAACAAGTCCTTCAACATGGTTGAAAAGAGCATCATCTGTCTTGCTTCCAGAAACAAATGTTTATTGCAAAATATAGGAAAGATTTTTTTTTATAACTATTCATGGTTCTGAGTAATAGTAAATAAAATCCGAGTAGAGTCATAGACTCTCAAAAACTGTGATTTCTAATCAACTCTTCCCACCATACTGAGTCATGCTTTTCCTTGACAGCCTGTCACATGAATGGGAGACAGCCAGTGTTGGCCAGAAGTGGCCTCTTGACCATACCATATGTTTCATATTCATCATTAGGCATGGCCTAACCACTGTTGTCATTACAGAAACTTGTGAAATTGTTTTAAAAACTGTGAAGTAAAGTCAATTTCTAGTGCTGGCAATGGAAATTAAGAGAAAATATTGATGTCTTAGAAAGTAATGGTTCTCAGGGACAAAACATAAGAATTATCAAACCAATGACGAAAATCCTTAATCATATGGATATCTGTATTGAAGAATTCTCATTTTCTGTCTCTGGGGAGATGTGGCATCTTCTTTCTCTTTTTATTTTAAATTTTAATGGAAATGAGGAAGTGGAGGAGGTCATTATACAATCCATACAGGTACCTATAACTTCACCCTCCTAAAAGGATTTTAAATTCTGAGTCTTTCACTCAGTATGTTCATTAGCCTGACTTAAAGATTTAGCTCTCAGAAATAAATGTCAAAGTAACTATCAAAAGTCTAATGTAGTGTCTGATAACACCGGTCAACAAATTTTTACAAAAGTCATGTTACTGAAATAAAATTAGTCATTTCCTATCAATTTGTATGTGCTCAGCACGAATATGACAGTCAAATTCTAATTTTGGCTCTAGTTTATTTTTGTAATCTGCAATAAGTTGATGTTTATATCATGAAATTCATGCCAATAGTAATAGACCTATGGTTAATACCTGTAAAAAAATCAAGTCATAGACTAGTTCTTAGATTTCTTTGCTTGTCTCTTGCATAGATGTTCAGGAATAGAATAGATAGAAGACGGTTTCCATTGTGCAAAAGCACAGCCTTAAGACTCAGTTTCGAAGACTCTAGAAACAGTCTCCATTCTTGTGGGTCACGAGTGATTTCTAAGGCATTCATGAGGCCCTCAATATCGGAACAGAATACCAGAGTACTTTCCTTTCTGAAGAAAGGCTCCAACTGCTGGTAGCACTTCCGATATAAAGTAATTGTGACATCTTCTTCTAAAATATTCCATTGTTGGAGTCTTGATGATGTAATATACTCTGGATGATGTGTGCATGATGGTATTATGCAATGTGATGCAATATTACATCATTCTAGGCTGATTTAGGATGTTGTTGCAGTCCTACTGGATAAATTTACATGGTGAAACAAAATGAATTACATGGAATATCTTCAAAACGAGAGCTAATAAAAAATTTTCCGGGTTATTTTCATGTTCAGCACACCAAGATACTACAGATTAGGGCCTTTTTAAGTCAGTAACAATCTCACTGTTGACCAGTGTAATCACAGTAGGCACTTGATGCTAAGAGAAAAAGATCATTACAGTGGTAGGTGAGAGAATTTTTTCACATACCATTTTAACAAGATGTTCAGAGTATTTGAAAGCAATTAAGCTATTCGGGTTATAGTTCTTACCAGTTATTAATAATATATTCCTTATTTACTAAATTTAGCAGTCTTTTGAAGAAGTCATAAATAAATGACCAAATCCATTGGTAATAACATTCTTTCTTTTTTATTCAAAGGTGTCCTTGAGTGGCCATTTTGGACGAAGCTGGTTGTGGTGGCCATTGGCTTCACAGGAGGTCTGGTCTTCATGTACGTACAGTGTAAAGTCTACGTTCAATTATGGCGCAGGCTGAAGGCCTACAACCGGGTGATCTTTGTGCAGAATTGCCCGGACACTGCCAAAAAATTGGAGAAGAACTTCTCATGTAATGTAAACACGGACATCAAAGATGCTGTGGTAGTGCCTGTATTACAAACGGGTACAAATTCAGTGCCGCCTGCAGAGGGCGGCCTGTCTGAAGTTATCCCGGTGTGATGGAGTCAGTAGGGACTTTCTATATAAAGAAGATCTTTCTCGCCCTGGGCCACTACAATGTCAGAAGTGATCCTGAATTATTAACTTTTTATCGTCTTCTCTTTCTCCTACTGATTTATTTTTCCTCCCTTTCTCAAAAAGGAAAAGAGGAAAAATATACCAAACAGCCAGGATCCCATGAAGAAGTGTGATAAGAAAATGTGAAAAGTTAGTGTGCCAGAGAATGATTTCTAAGACAATTTAAGAACCACCGGAGCAAGGAATGCTTTTAGGCAATGAGGACAGACTAAATGGACACATGATCCTCCTCACAGTAGCAGGGGAAAGCTCCGAGAACACAGACTGAAATTGCAGTATTTCTTCTAGGGCCTCATCACGTTAACTGTCTCATCTGGAAATAGCAAACATATTTGGTTTTAAGCTTGAAACTGTCTGCATTTTCCCTAAGGCACATCAGAAGCAAACTTGGAGGATGCATATTTTGATATTCATACTTTGACAGCTAACAAATTTTTATGGCTATAGTGGAGTCTAGGTGTTTTGACAAATGCATGTTTTTAAAATAGATGCAATACACCTTGAAAGATATTAATACTTGGAATTACGTTTCAATCACAAACAAAAGGTTTTCAGAAATTTTTTTTTGTCGTATTAGCTCTTTTAAATACCCACAGAAGTTGAAAACAACCATCAGGGCCTGAATGCTTCCCAATAGAAAAATAGCAAGAACCATTGAAGGGAAGTCACATATGTAAATTTTAAATTTTCTAGACACTCCATTCAAAAAAGTAAAAGTACATAGATGAAAATTAATTTTGATAATATATTTTATTTCATACCATATATACAAGTTATTTCAACACATCATCCATATAAAAAATTGAGATATCTTACAACTTATACAACTTATTTCATAAAGTCTTCAAAATGCAGTATGTATTTTGTCCTTACAGCATATTTCAATTTGAATTAACCATATGAATTAGTGCAGCCCTAAAATTTAGAAATCAAATTTCTGCATCATTTAATGGTTAAATATTTCAAAATAGCAGCTTAATTTGGTCTTATATTCAAAACTCACAAATGTTGATTTTATAAAGCACTAAGTTAATGAAATTTAGTGTCTTGATTAAGGAAATTACCATTTTTCTAAAGACTGAAAAAACAAAAGTACAGAAAGATAAAGCGACCTGCCTGTAGCAAAGTTCTAAAATTAACTTCTGTTAAACTATTATGAATCACTTCTAATAGGGAAATAAAAAATTAATTTTTTTTTTTATTAAATCAACTGTGCAAAGGTTTGGTTTTTGTTTTTGTTTTTAATCCACATGAGGTGTCAACTTGACAGATGAGTAGTTATGACCAAGCATTTATGCTCTATTTTTAAAAACTGACAGTATTTTCCTTGCTCAGCTGGGAAGCAAAAATATTCCAGATTCTGTGTAATAAATTGAGTTGTTTAGATTTGACGGTTCAGTTGATTGTTGTGTTCTTTGCATATTCATGTAAAACTGAAGCGTGAATGATACTGCAGTGAGCTAGATTAATGATTATAGATATAGTGGCTCGTCAAAGAATGATGTCTTACATAAAAGGAGTGATTTATTTTTGTTAGCTGTCATATTTATTCTTGTGAACAGGCAACCACTATGTCCAGAAGAACCAAAGCATGGGTATGGCATTGCACAAATCTGGGTCTAAACTGATGCACTTTGTTATTATCAGTTTGCTTGTTCTTCACAGATTATAATAGGACAAAGGAAAAAGAAATAACCTTTTAATGAGGACACAGGTGATGTGAATATTAGTAATGGCTGACAGTGAGTTTGAATAGATCCAATTCCTAAAAATAAAGGTAAATAATGTCAACTGTCTATGTGTGTGGCGTGGGGATGTATTCATGTATATACACAAGAAGAAGTTAAAGTTTTCAGACAGTCAGGAAACAAAAGGTTTGAAACTCATCTTTCTTAAACTGGTTGTAGGAGTGTGGAATAAAGGCATAGGGAAAACAAATTGAGGTAACTAAGCTAGATCAAAATTTCTGGGTAAATAAAGACGTGATATTTCCAAACAAACCAAAAAAAAAGTTAACTAATCTTTGTACTGACTTCCTCTTAAATTTCCATTTTAAAGGCTTAAGATAAAGACATTCATGGATAACAAAGCTTTGGGTGATGTAACTAAGACTCCTTACCCAAAAAATTAACCTTGATTTGATTCTTCTGTTAATTTTCCTAAGCAGTGGCAACTTAATTGTTTACAAATCTTCCTGTGGGGGTGGGGGGGATCTAGTCACCAGCAAACAAGGAAATACTGATGTCTTTTGTTTGCTCAGGAAGGAAAAGGATATTTACCTTAGTTACTTAATACTATTTGAATTCTGTACAAACCTAAGCAACATAAGTGCATAGCTCATTTCACAATGGGAGATGATTGACTAAAATAAGGCCTCTTTATTAAGGACTACAATTAACACTAAGAAAATATTCCTATAATGAAAAGTAAAGATAAGCATTACTGTATTAACCATAAAAGGTGACATGGTGTTCAGCCATACCGAAATCCTCAAAATTAACTTTTATCAGTTTAACTTTCTTATAATGAGGAAAGAATATGACTCCCTCGCAGGTTAAAAGGCAGCCTTTCATTCTGCTGTTCTTCTGACCTCCTTAATCCCTGAACTGAATATAAATCTTTCAAGAGTCTGCCTACAATAGCTGTTTATGATTCAAACAATCTGAAATAACTATGTGCATCTAAAACCAAAGTTGATTATTTTTTCTTTTTATGTTTTCGTGGCAGGGGTACATCTGCCCTTTCAATGAAAGAATTGGACATTTTGGCAATGTTTTTATGGATTGGATGTAACTGCTCTCTAGAATAAGAGATTTTGAGCATGTTTACCTGCTCATGTAACAAATAAGATGGAATTGAATCAAAGGACTGAATTGAGGATTGACTTTACAATTCTGTTAAAAACCTTGGCTTTTTACAATCATGAATCTGTGGTATTGTCAACACCACAAAATATTTGTGCTGTTAATTTTTAAACTGAAGATGTGTCTGTCTTATTGTTTAGAATCAAAGATTAAATTGGAAAAAAGTGAAATTGCAGTAGTTTTCTTTTTAATTGGAGCCCAAGAAGGCAATTGAACTTCAGTACAAATACAAACAAAAAAATAAAATCAGAACAAAAATGAAGGGAGGTAGGTGTCTTTTGAAGGAGTCTTTCAAAATACTCAATCTCTGATCTGCTGTTGTTACATATAATTATAGTCCCAGAGATGGTCTCTTGGTTGCACTCAACTTGTTTTGCATAAGTCCTTGGGTAGCTCTATGTGTATTCTTTGCAGGGGGGAAAAATTAGCTCAGAGCAATGATGTTGTTAAGACATTGTAATTGTCGTGGGGGTTGAGCTATGGAAGCTCATCCCATTAGCCTGACAGTTTGCCTTGCCTTGCCACTGAATATTTTGGAACAAAATAGAGCACTTAAAATTTATTACTGTAGTTGTTACTTAGTTGTGTAAGACTTACACTTTAATTAAGAAAGATGAAAACCTTTTTTCTTTCCTTAAGTCAGCCCAAAGGTGCTATTTTACATATCAATATAGTTGAAAGGAAGTACTGTTATTTTGGGCTGCAGTGTTTCCTCCACATCTGAAAAAAGCCCATTTTGAAATTGGACATTGCATAAAAACCAATAAGGACAAAGTATTTTAACTGTGTACAATTTTTGAGATTGAGCATTTGTACTTTTTTTGGTTTTACCTAATTCTCTTGCATTAAAATTTTCCTGTTTTGTGAATAATGTGTACTAAGACAAATTAAGGAAAAGAAAATGATTATCTGTGAAAGACTTTGTATATTAAACAAGTGATTCAAACCTTGGTTGTGGTTTCTATATTTTTTGCCAAACTCACTGGGATTTCTGCGAATAATTTATCAGAGAGGTTTGAATGTTAAGACTTTACAATGATCTGGGTTTTTAAGCAGGTAAAGTAAAGATAAATGAGTATATTTAATAGTATTTTAAGGCCAACAACATAGGCTGATTAACCTGTGACATTTCGAAAGGAGCAAGTAGATACATAAACAAGGGAAAAACAGTGAAAATAATCTGTAGAGACTTGAACCATTTAAAGGAAAAAAAAAACAAAAATCACAATGTTATCTGGAGAAAGAATTTTCTTATGAATAAGGCTTGGCATTTCTCTACTCAGAGATAAAATAGTAGATTCAGATAATTTCATAGCTAATAAATACTAAGAGAAAGACTTTGGAAACTATTTCTGACCTAAGAGTTTAGTGATAGTGAAGAAAATGTCGTTCAAAGCCTCAACTTCTAAGTCTGAATTCAGGGTTAACAGGCTGCTTGCCCCTCTAATTGCACGTGTTCATTCTTCTGCCCAAATTGAGTATTTAACCTTACAGTCTTTTCCAACCCCCAAAGCAGCAACAGTTGTGCCTAATTCACTAATCATTGTCACTGAGTGTTCAACAAAAGCAAGCGTGATTCATCCAGTGAAGAAACAAGCCCTATTAGAGTCAGAGTTTATTACATATGGATTGATATAGATAGGAGAGAGAGAACAACAACAAAAGACAAAGGTGCCAGCTCCCTATAAGACTTGCCCCCCCCAAAAAATGGGTCAGATGACATGAGGCCTGTTGCTGGGGGGCTGACTCTTATTTTGCCCCTAAGCAGTTCTGTTGCTCGCAACTGTACCCTAAGGAGGCCGGAGGTGGAAAGTCTCACACTTCATCAGAACCCAGGAGACGAAGACAGACTTCCTTCCATTTCCTCCCTGGAATACAGGTAGGCAAATATGAAGTGGCCTGCTGTAGGTCGTTTCTCACAGTCCTCCCATTTTTCTGTTCTGGAAGGATTATGATATTCTAACACTCATTTCAGCTGTGACAAAACCTGGCCTAAGCACACTAAGAGGCTGAAGGCAGCCATCAGGAGCCAGCACACAGCTAATTCACTATAGGAACAAGCTGGACCTCAGAAATGGACACAAGGCCAGGGGGTCAGGTATATAGTAAGCCCAGGGCAGCTGCAAAGGCTGCTGAGGTTGGAAAAAGCAGTCAAATCATTTCAGGCTCTTTGGCCGTGACATACCCATAAATTTCACGTGCTAAGTATTAGTGTAGGCCTATCACTTGTACCAGTCTGGAGGGGGTGTTGATAATGGGGGAGGCTGGGCCTGTGTGGGAGCCTTGGATCTTCCTCTTCATTTTGATGTGAGCCTGAAACTGCACTAAAAATAATCATTTTTTAAAAAGTGGTCAGACCCAGCAATACCACTACTGGTAATATACCCAAAAGACACAAAAACACTAATCCGAAAGGATACATGCACCCGCATGTTTATTGCAGCACTGTTTACAATAGCTAAGGTATGGAAACAACACAAATGCCCAAAAATAGATGACTGGATCAAGAAGATGTGGTACATATACACAATGGAATACTACTCAGCATTCAAAAAAGACAAACACATGCAATTCGCAGCAACATGGATGGACCTAGAGGGGATCATGATCAGTGAAATAAGCCAGAAAGAAAGAGAAAAATATCGAATGGTTTCACTTATAACAGGAATATAGGGGAGCCAAATAAGAAAGCAACATTCAGCAGGGAAGGAGGGGAGGGGGAGGGCTCAAGAGGGGGGAG